>JAUELE010255896.1:0-10618 GCA_031471655.1 Diodora aspera | reverse complement strand
GGGAAAACAGGGGGACTGAACACCTCACAACTTCCCTAGATGCAGGTTTTGATAAAATTTAGCTGAAAAGGGAGGGTTGTGCACCCCCTGCACCTCTGTATTGGATCCGCCTATGATTTCTTTATTTTTGGTCAAATGTTAACTTAGGTAATGACCCAAGATTCACAAGTGGTCAGATACTACCATCGTCCGAGTACCTCATGGATGCAAAACTGCCCTTGTCACACGTAATACACAGCAGAGCTAATTTTTCTCTGCTGCTGGTGAGAAGAGACCACGATTTTGTCACAGTGTAAACAAAACATCAGCAGATATGCGATAAGGATATGTGATTGTATTTAGACTGAGAGGTTAATTGGTCAGTTGACCTGTTGTAATTCCATTTATTTTTCAAGAGGGAGGGAGTGACTTTAACTTAACATTGCTTTCAGCAGTTTTTAAGCAGTATTACCACCATGATAGATATGTCACCTTTGTCTCAGGCCTGAAAAAAGAGGTGCCAAACCACAGCACTAGCATGACATTCAGTACTGATCGGCACTTGATAATGTAGATCCGAGAACTCTGCGATCAAGGATGCATGAAGTAATTAATGATTTATTTCAATGTTTTCAGTACATAAATCCAAGGAGGAGCGGTTTGTGGATGACTACTTGGGTATGTAGTTGCGAGGAGTTATGCTTCTACATATTTATCATTAAGATTTTAACTTAGATAACATTCATACAGCTCTAGAACAGTAGAGACAGAAATATTGCCTCTTTCTTGCTCTTGCTGTGCAATGGCTGAAATATTGCCCACAGCAACATTAAACAACATTAATAAATGCATTCGGCTTGTATTAGAAACGCATTCAGAAATCGACAAAACTTTCTTCGGTAAACCCTTAGAGAACGGTTTGGAATGAGGCCGACTATTTGAAAGCAGAAAATAAATCTGTCTGCATGCACCTGCTTGGACTAAGGGAACATGGCGTTATTTAATCAGACATGCACCTTTACAATGTATGACTTTCGATACAGTTACTGAATATGTAATCTGGGATGAAAATAAATCCTATTTGTTTTAGCTGCTCCCCGGCTGCCGTCCAGTAAGCCGTACGTGACGGACATTGGGTCAGAGACCGTGAGACTGGCCTGGCAACCTGCTAAGATTCCTCTGAATGAGCTGGACCAACTCCCCGTGTCATACCGACTTGAGGCTCAAGTGTTGCCGAGGGAAGACTGGGTGCCCCTGGGGAGTCGCCTCTATGACCCGAATGTATATCTGACAGATCTAGCACCAGATCGGGATTACAATGTACGCATACGTGCAGAAAACAAATATGGAGTCAGCGAGCCTTCGGAATCGGTGTGGTTACCAAGAGCAACAGGTTGGTGTTGAGCTCTCTGTATTATTTCTCTATATTGATGGATGAGGCCGGGTGGGGCAGTGGTTAGCATGTCTGCCCAGTGATCTGCCAGCCTTGGCAGTCATGGTTTTAGTCACGCCTGGGTACCTCTCTTTCAACCCCTGAGATTGGAGTTTCACACCAATGTCATGTTGGTGACACCGTGGTAATGTGGCTGAATGATTACTGAAAAGCACGTAAAATCCAAAACCACTCACTCACTTTATATTGTAGGAGAATTGCATGGAGACAAGTAGGAGGAAAGCCTACTTTTTGTCAATGATGTATTCTCTTTATGTTGATGCTTTCCTGACAATAATTTGATTTTCACCCAATCTTGTTAAATTTGATCCTGAGCAATTCAAATCGCTCAAAAATTGTAACATGTGTTACATGGTACAACTTGTTGCGAGTCTGCACACTGACAGGCTAGAAATTTTCCCTTTGCAACTCAACAGCGATTTTAAAGTGCGGCGAAAATAATTAATGTTTGCCAGTCTGTGCTAAGTTTTATGTAGCACAGAGAATATTTTGACAGTTCATAAAGCATACACTAACTGAATATGATGAAGTCATCTGATATTATCTTTTCTGTGTTCATCTCAATGTATGTGAGTCTTGCATACTCAAACTGTTATAACTTCTGTGCAGCATTCCCCAATGTTCCAATAACTCGCCCTGAAATCCGCGAGATTGAGCCTGAGAGCATTAGACTCAACTGGCGGCGAGTGGACATCCCCACCTTCGACAGCGACGAGGAACCTCTCCGCTATATGATCGAGAAAAACCAGCCACCAAGTGATCTTTGGATGCCCGTAGCCCGCCGCATACCGGACTCATCATACACGATCTATGGCCTTGACCCAGGACAGGACTACCGGTTCCGCGTGAGGTCGGAGTCTCCAGATGGCTACCTTGGAGATCCCAGTCCAGCGACATCTCTCTACAGAACTCTCGGTAATACCTTATGCATTCCCCCCAAAACTTATTGCTGTAATTCAAGGCCAGTGCTGAAATCGTGTTTATTCTAGTTACTCGTTTCCCCAGAAGAAAACTTCTCTTTAATACATACTGAAACTTTATCGGTTGAAAGATATTATTTTAGCTTTGCAATAAATAGAAATTTTATTCATTTTTTGCATTTGTTGGCCAATTCTTTCTTAATCATTTATTGAATATCTATTAGGTTACCAGTACTTGTCCATTTATGAATTTCTGTGAATAAATTTTCTGGATGAATTATTATTTTCAATGTTGGACACGTGGTCAAACTCATTGATTTCTTTTCAAGAAACAACTTATGGAACGATACATATACATAAAAGGATGTGCATACCAGAAATAATGCACAAGCGATATACCATATGTTTGTTAGTGTTACAGTCTCTTGAATGGCCTCATGTATTTTGGGAACCCCATGCCATAAAATAGAGAAAAAATGCATTCTGAACTTTTCAACAGAATCTTGAAAATATTTGTAAACCTTTGGAAATGTTACACTTGCAAATAAATGCATTTGGCACATTCCAGCCCTGTCCAGAGTGCCAGTGGACGCCCTGGAGATCGAGGATTATGAGCCAGACTATGAAACAGCCAGGTTGTCATGGCGACGTGTAGAAGTACCACCCTACCTTACTGATGAAGACCATCTGACATACATGATAGAAGGTTTGGAACCAGGCCTAGACGAGTGGAGGACACTTGCTAGTGGGGTCCCCAGTACCACACACAGACTGCCGGACATCAAACCCACTCAGGACTACCAGTTCCGGATCCGTGGGGTCACTCCGTACGGCGTCAGTCCCCCGTCTCATCCGGTCAGCATGTCCAGGACAATGGGTAATGTTTTATGTCCGTTAATTCCAACAAATACAATTGTTGTGAAGGCAGATTGTGTTTTTGAGCAGTATTCTAAGGTTAACTCATTTGTAAGGCAAAATTTTTCATGCTGAGGATTATGTTAAATACTGTAGAATCATTTATTTTCGCACTTTTCGTGCAAAAGAAATATGCGCGAAAAATGAACACCCGTGAAATATAAGACCTTAGATTTTTAAAGATAACATTGATGTCAACCGAAGGCCGCCATTTTGTTTATGGTCAATGCCTTTGCCCAGTAACAAGAGATCGTTGTCAGTTTCTATGTTAAAGCTCAGAAAATATTCAAAGGCCTAGAAGTTTAGTTTCCTACTGTTTAATGTCCGCCAATATACTATGTTTTTGCGGGCTGGTGATGAAAAACAAGTTGTTTTCTTTAAGTGGCCTTGTATAAGTAATAATATAAGTTTAAGATTAAATTTATGAGCCTGGAAAAGGCTGGGGCTAGACTGTTAGGATACTGAGCTTGTGCTGGTCTGGTGCCTTCACTGATGCCGGCCAATGATACTTGGTTAAACTTGGATGAATAATAATAATAACAATCATGAGGATTTTTCACATCTTACTTTTCTAAATTTGCAAGGAAGAAATTAATTTTGAACTGGCACATAGTGTGCAATAAAATGCAATGAGATTTTATTTAAAAACATGAGTATATAGAAAAGCCACAATATATACAAAACCTTTCACAATCAGTGAAGAGTTGTCTCCCTTTGTCCATATCCACAGTTCCTTCATATATCAGGGTGATCCGTTGTTGACATTTAATGTGGTGCAAAACATGTTGTTCATGTGAACATGTTTGTCACTAAATTTGGTTGCTTGCGTGTGCGATCTGAGGAAAATGTGGAGGGTGATGAATGCCTTGATGATGGGGCATGATTGCATGAGTGAGTAGGAGTCATTATGAGTAGATGCATGATATGAGTGACTCAATGAGTCAGTAAATTTAAGATTGTAAGATTGTAGTGTAACTGTGTCTGTCAGGCATTACTTTATGTTTTGCTTGATTTTATATCAGTGGGTGAATCATGGAATGAATGTGTGTGAATCAAATGGAGACATGGATGCATTTATGGAACACTGAGTGTTTTTTATGGGGATTGGTAGTTGTTGTTTCTTATACACTGTATAGTGTTTATAAGCTGAGGAAGGTTTAATGCAAATGAATGAATGAATAAATGAATGAATGAATGAAGAAAGGAGGAAAGAGAGATGAAGTTAAGAAGGTGTTTTTTGTGTAATGTTGCTGTGAGCAGTGTTTCAGCTATGCCTGTATCATGTCCCTCTGGTAAAAAGAAACCACACTGCTTATGGAGGGATGAAAGTTATATGAGACTGTGCCATATTTCCTCTATTAGACGCCTGGCCTCTAACAGAAGCTGGGTCAATTGTTCAGTTCAAAAAATAGAAGCCAGGTCTCTTAGATCTCTAATATCTACTTTTTGTTCAGGTTCGCATCGCAATTTGCTAATCAATTTCAGCTGATTGCTAATCAATTTCAGCTAAATGCTAATCAATTGCTGAAAAAATGATGATCAATTCACACAAGATACTAACCATTTTCCTTCTGCGTGCAAAACTGCTAATCAAAAATTTCAAAACCAAAAATACCCTGCTAATTAATGCTGGGCCTCAAATAGACACCAGGTCTATCATTTGATTGTAATCAGCAGGATTAAACAGATGCTAGTCTCTGAATGAGAGATCATGGTAAAATTGTTTGAATTAATAGAAGCCAGACCTCCCATAGAAGCTGAGCCTCTAATTAATGCTGCGTCAAAGGCTTGTCGAAATAAATAGAAGCTCGGGCGTCTAATTGAGAAAATACAGTAGTTGTATTCTGACTGTGCGCTTCACTTTCACTAATATTATAATAATCATAATTGCATTCATTCACCACCTACAGCATCATACCGCTCAAGTTTCAATGTTGACAAACTCCTTGGGGTTTCTTGAAAGAATAAGACTTCAGTATCCTCATGCTTGCCGTAAGAGGCGTCTAAAATGAGGATCATTTGCTTTTTCTTTCTTACTATCGATCCTGTGTTGGCTGAAATATTGCCCCTTGCAATGTAAAAATCCATTTTACTCACTCTGTGTTGACAATGCATGAGACAAGCATGGCGAAGCTATGCCGAGTGCCAAGGCTGTTGGGAAGAGCATGAGAGGGGGCCAAAATTTACCCACCTCTCATAAATGGGGGTCCACAGGAACGTTTGAAATGACGGGATGGAAATGATCCATTCTGAGAGCTTTCATAATGTTTTACACCTGTGCTTAAGAATTGAAAAAGTTTTCATGTAGAGCCCCAAACATGAATCACTAATGTAATGTTTCCACAATGATGTGGACGGGCAGATGTGATTAAAGACATGAATATAGTCACTAACAACAGTGTTTGGTTATCTACTAAGCCAAAATGGCAGAAGATCGTCTTCACGAACTTTGAAAAAAATCAAATATAATGACAAATTGACCATTGTTATCAAAATGCGGGAGATATCCATGACACTGCGTAAGAGTGTGAAAATTAGTTCAAATGCGTGAGTCTCGCACGCAATGCGCGAGACTTGACAGGTCTGTAAGTGTCACCAAAATATAAAATTACATTGTTTGTTCCCTCCCTATTTGTAACTGAAGACGGCTGAAGTAATTCTTTTACTAATGACTATGCTGTGAACATATAATTCTTTCTCGGGAATATTTTTGCATGTGGTTGTGTTCGTGAAAATCATGTTTGTCAAGAAGGATGTTGTTGTGTTGGTAAAAGTTGGTATTGTTCATTAGAGATGACGTTTATATCGATCTGATCAGTCAAGTAATTTCTTCCTCAGATGCCAATGCAATGGTCACAGTGATACTTGCAACAGTCAGACAGGAGAAGGATGTATTTGTCAGAACAACACCCAGAGCAAGTGTGATAAAGAGGAGGACGACTGCTGGAAGCTGCAGGTATGCAATCTTTGTTATTAGCAGCTTTTACTAACCTCATGAGGGCGCCGGATGACGCAGTGGTTAGCGCGTTGGCCCAGCAATCTGTCAGCCTTGGCGGTTGTGGTTCCAGTCCCACCTGGGCACCGCACTTTCAGCCTGGAGAGACGGGAGCCCCGACCGACATAATGTTGGTGAAAACGTGGTGATGTGGCTGAAAGATTTCTGAAAACCACGTAAAACCCCAAATCACTCACTCATCTTTTGGTGTACATCTTGCTCAATACATTTCTGTATGTCAGAAAGATGATTGTTGCAACAGAAATAATCAATTCAGATAATCGTATCATTTTCTGTGTAGTGCGCTGAATGTGGAGAGTACTTCATGGGAACGCCGACCAACAACCACCAGTGCTACCGACAGATGGCGGTAGACAAAGAATACTGCTTTGATCCTGAAACACAGAACAACTGCAATCGAGAACCGATGGCCCTTGGCCAGGGTCGAACTGTCTTTTTTGCTGTCCAACCTAAATACCTCAACGTCAACATACGAATAACAATAGATGTCACCATGGGAGGTAAGAAGATTTATTTTAGGTCTTCAAAATAATTTCAAAATGACTTTTATGGTCTCTCCTATCAGTTAAAATGGTTTGAGATGCTGTTTTTGGTATGGAAGTAAATTTAGTGCTGTCCTCTTTGATCAGATTATGGTTTGAAAGATAAAGAAGAGTTACAAACATACTGCCATATATTTTTTGTTTTTACATTGTTGATTAGCAGTTTTACTAATTCAAATGAAAATGATTAGTTTCTGGTGTCAATTGATCATCATTTTATGAGCAAATGATTAGCAATCAACTGAAATTGATTAACAATCCACTGAAATTGATTAGCAATCAACTGAAATGGATTAGCAATCAGCTGAAATTGACTAGCAAAGTGTGATGTGAACATGCAAACCAAGTGGGGTGATGTGGTTTCTTCTGGAAGAATGGGACCCCCATAACCTAAAGCTTGTCATGCAGGGTCACTAAAATGCTGATCTTGTGCTTCTACTTTCTTTCAATTAATCTCTGTTGAACTTTTCTTCCTGGGTCAGCATCTTGAATGTTATGTTGTGTTATGGCTGAAGATTACCATGACAATAGAAACTCAGCTTGTCTAACCGAGCAGGGTAAAGGAAGCATTGAGCTGAAAATTTCCAGACACCTTTTTAACTTATTTTTGGATTAATTTTCAAGTATTGGAAACCACTAAAATGATCTTTGGTATGGCTTGTCAAGTGAGGTAGAATAAAATATAATGAAATTGTGTAGTTGTGTCCTCAAGTTAGGTAGAAAAAATAAAATGAAATTGTGTAGTTGTGTCCTCGAGTTAGGTAGAATAAAATAAAATTAAATTGTGCAATTGTGTCCTCAAGTTAGGTAGAACAAAATAAAATGAAATTGTGTAATAAAATGAAATTGTGTCCTCAAGTTAGGTAGAACAAAATAAAATGAAATTGTGTAGTTGTGTCCTCAAGCTAGGTATAACAAAATAAAATGAAATTGTGTAATTGTGTCCTCAAGTTAGGTAGAATAAAATAAAATTGTGTAATTGTGTCCTCAAGTTAGGTAGAACAAAATAAAATGAAATTGTGTAGTTGTGTCCTACTTCAGGTCATATTCTAACATGTGACTAATATTATTTTCTTGTTTCAGGGGCTGATGTTTACTTTTCTAATAAAGAGAATACTTTCCGAGTCATTGTGGGCAAAGGCACAGGTTTACATAGTGTTGAAATGGATCCAGTCTATGAGAAAGCAGTGATAAATGGACTGGAATCAGTTCTTGAGCGCTACACTTCCTCTTCTGAAGAATTTCTCATTGATGAAAGAAAGGCAAATGATCTCAACACTTTCATAACAATATATCGTCAAAATACTATTCTGCTAGTTCAGAATGTTAGATTTCGACTTATAATAACATTGCCTCGTGAGAACCATGAACTACGCACATCACGCTTTTACCTTATCTTAAAAAGCAAGGGGGATGGAATTCATAATGTGACCTATGGCAGTTTATCCTTCCGTCAAGATCAACCTCATATAGATCTCTTTGTTTTCTTTTCTGTGTTTTTCTCATGTTTTTTCCTGTTCCTTGCAATGTGCGTTATGTTGTGGAAGATGAAGCAAGCATTTGATGCTCGACGCACACGGCAGCTGCGTGCACGGGAAATGGAGTGTATGGCATCAAGACCATTCGCAAAAGTACTCTTACTTGTGGACCATGATTATTCTATCACTATGCCACCTGTGATGCCCAAAAGAACTCGTACAACGAAAACCCCAAGAAATATTCATCAAATTGAGAGCCCCCTTCATCCACCCCTCTCTCGAGACGATCATCATTTAAACATTGTACCTATAGCAATTGAACCAACAGACGATGGTGTGGCCGCTGTAGGAACTGTCCTAGTTCAGCTCCCAGGGGCCAATAGTGCGCCGTCAAAACTCTGTTTAGGCTCGGCATTGACAATGAGAATTACTCCACCCATATCAGCAACCAAAAATATGAGACGAAGACACAGCGCTTCATCATGTTGACTGTAACATTGCTGCAAATTTAAAGTGAAAGATTGGCCTGTGCTGAGGTGACTGATTTAAAATTTCTCATTTAATATTACAGGGCGCTTTTCATAATGTGCTACATTTCTTGGGAGATGCACAAGACACTTTTGGAACTTCACGAGGAATTCGGCTAGAGGAGTTAAGATCTCACGTGAATGATGTAGAAAGTCCAAGTTGTTACGTACAAAGCAAAATGATTTTGTATGTTCCACAGCTGAAAGTATATGTCGCACATCTACACTAATATGTCACAAATATTTATAAATCTACAAAAGCTACCTTGCCGTGCATCATATTAAAATTATATGATGAACTGGTTGAAGGAGAAAATGTAATTTGCAGTATCACAACATTCTTATTTATAAATGTCGGTTTTGTATTTGCTTTGACAAGTTTTCCAAATTTGCTATGCTGCAGTATCATTTAACTTGTTAAGAACAGTTCTTAATGATCTGTAAAATTTTAGTCTTTAAATACATTGAATCGAGTGTAGCATTGTAAGCAGAAATAACATAAACAATGTTTTAGCATATTTTCATACTATCTTTGCCAAAAAGTGTAATTTGTACAAAGTTTAGCTGTCCATAGTGCCGTTTTTTCACACCTTGGATCTGCCTCATTTTGAATCTCAGCAGCTTGGATCGGTTGTCTATCTTGGACATTTCGTTTTTGCCAAAATATGTATCTCAGCCAAAATCATTCACAATTTTCAGTCAAAAAGTTTTTGGAAGTACTACATTTTAACAGTTCTTGTTTGACTTGTACAGTTGTGTGAAGAAATCTTTTTAGGATTTCTATAGCAACCTTTTGTAATCTACAGCTTTGAATGTTGAGCAACTTACAAAGATTTATTGTTGACTCGGCATATATCAGTCGGTCTTGGTCGCTTGTTGCAATAGGTATTTGTCTGGGGCATGGGTAAAATGGCTGTCGGGGCAGGATGCAGGATAGTGTGTCGGCCCAGTTATCTGCCAAGCTTGACAGTTATAGATGCGTATCCGCCCAGGTACCTCTCTTTCAGCCAGGAGATTCAACCCTGACATGACACCGATGTGATGTAGGTGACACCATGTGGTGATATGGCTAAAAAGATTGCTGAAAACTGTAAAATCCAAAATCATTAAGCAGCTCACTTCCAGGTTGGACAAGTTGGTTTGAACCCTTTTTTCCATCTATTATTGTACCTTGCTCAAGACTGTAAGCTCTTGAAATGTGTTTAATATGGCTGATGAATTTAGAAAAACCTTGCAAACTGAACTGACGTGTACATCAGAATTGACACCACTTTTGAGAAGTTGAATTAATCATGTTATGGTTCACCAGAATTACAGTTAGCAGATTAGAGTTGAAAGTATAGAGTGAATCAAGCCATGATGATTTGTCACCTGAAATCTTGAATATTACTTTGTTATGCCATTGCCAGATACTGATAGTCTGATGTTGATTCAATTACTATGCAATAGGAATGACTCGACATTGTTGACCATTGTGACACCCCTATGTTTATGATACTGTGCAGCGAGAACACAGTTTGGCAATAAAGTGCAATGCATTTGATGTGATACAACTTGAAAATGCAACCAACTTGCTTATTGTGCGCCAACTTCTCGCATAATATCAAGATCACAAGCTACTTCTAACTGGCTAGGTCGTCGCTGTCACTATGCTTGGCAGATGACCTTTTATGTAGATTTCTTAAATAGTATACGTCTATTACTAGAGTATCTCATGGTGGTTTTGTATGCACTTGTATGTCCAGAGCTAAACTCTTCAAAAATCATCCAATTGAAGGTCATTGAACA
>JAUELE010255885.1:0-10619 GCA_031471655.1 Diodora aspera | reverse complement strand
GGTCTTATCAAAATGGCGACAAGAGGCATACGAGTCCTCTGAACGGTCACGGAAAGATACGAGTAGCTACGAATGGCTTTGCGCCGTCACTTGACAATATTCGGGGAAAGCGATGTTATCAAATAAATGTTATGCCCCAAAAATCATACAATTTCAGACTTAACAGATGAGCACAGTTGTGTTATAAATCACCATGCAAACAAATTAACAAAAACAACTTACAATGAAACTATTTGGTCGTATCACTTCCAGACGTGCGCCACGAGTTCGCTCGATACCACTCGGATTAATTGGAAAAGCCTATACGAAATCGGACCCTGCCAATTCCAATTGTCATTTGCCCGCCATGCGTAAATTTCCCGCATGTCGGATCTCGAGGGGCATACGAGTCCTCTGATATGTCACGGAAAGAGACGAAAGAGACGAGTAGCTACGATTGTGATGGAACGCGGCTTCAAATTTCATAAAATTATATAACTAAAGAAAAAATGTTTCTCGAGTACTTTTTAAAAAAAAAAGTGACGAGGAAAGGGGGTGTGTGACTTTTTTCATAAACATTCTTAAGCAAAATAGTGACGAGGGAGAAACAAGCTTTATTTTTTTCCCAATCATCAAAAAACTGTCAAAAGAATATTGACACTATACTCCACACAGTGAATATGCGTCACCAGGTTTTTTATAAAGAACGTCTGCAAATGTAGCAAGCAGTGTTAATTAGGAGTTCATCTGCAATAATCAACTCATTTATCCAGAGTCACACTTACTGCAGGTGAACGGATGACAGAGAGTACTTGATATAGCGCGGAAAATTGAAAAAGGCGTTTTTAAAATCACAATATCCGACGAGCAGTATTTTAGGTGACGCTACGGTACTCGAAAAACATTTAATTTCATCTAGCCTTATAGGCTATAACGCTCGGAAATACCATGTTGATCTTGCTCAAGCAATATAAGGAACTCGTTAATAAACTGACCCGGTGTTATGTGCAGTCTGCGATCTTTTCTGCACTTTATGTACATAAATCCCTTAGCAAGTCCATGGAAAGTGAAAAAATATGATAATGAAATACGACGAAGATTTAGACCAAATTTAACTGCTTTATATTAAACGCCACACACATGACACAACCACAACAAACTACGTATTCTACATGACTTCAGTTGTGATACAAGACGGATCAAACTGCAATATATTTATTTATTGTTTAATACTTACTTACTTAGTGACTGACTAACTGACTGACTAACTTCTTGCATGAATTCATTTCTCATCTGGAGGTGTTTAATCAAAGCATGAAAAACTAACCCCATCTTCATTTATGATACTCCTCTCTGTTTATCCTTGGCCTTAAAAGTGTCAGTCGAGAAAACATATTCCTCGAGGTGTAATGCATTGTCGCTCTCGTCCTATTAACGACAGTTACAAATAGCTAACCAATTATCCAGGGTACGTATCTTAACAGAAGTCTAGACTCCACATATCACGGCGAATGATTCTTCCCATTACGGTGACTAAACCCAACTAAAAGTCATTTCTCTCTGTTTCCCGGTCACTCCTTTGGGCGATCTGGCGACACACCTGTGGGTGTTGCGTTGATGAATCAGAGGGAAGACCCGTTGGGCGGAATGACTGGCTTGTTCGTATTCAATGTTTGATAGTGATTTTTTTACCCACGTTGAGTAAAATTGTTCAGTCGGTTGGCTTCCTGGCGATTAACATAGGTATGCTCCCAGATCGTCTGGTGCAGCAGCAATTGAGTTGAACAGTAGATTATGACTTTTAATCATATTTCATGAATGAATCTGGCGCCATTATGAAACATCAAAGGGTCATTGACATACTATTCTTTATGAATGAATGAATGAGTGAATGAATGAATGAATGGACACAAAATGCTCTGATTGTTAATCATATGTGGATCTGGAGTCAGACGTAACTAAAAAAATATACTCATGCTAATTATTATTGTCACCCCAACACGGAGCTCTCTATTTCCATGTTATTGTCGGTTTACGGCCATAATATCATTGTGAAACTTCATAAATATTTGATCTTGTATGTTAGAATTGAAACTGATATTATTCTTCCTTGATTCACCAAGTCTTCTGGTGCATCTAATAAACTATTGTCTGTATTTCATCACTTCTCCAAATGTTTGAGGTGACAATAATGAGTAAGCAAGTAAGTGACAAAAATGACAAGTAAGGAAGTAAGTCAGTTAGTCAGTCAGTCATCAGTCACCAGTCATCAAAAATGACCCAAATAAGGGTCAGCCGTGCTCTCCGTTTTTCACCACGACTGACTACTAAGCCCTTAGCACAAGATGTGGCTAAGCATCTGTAATAACCTATGCTGCCAAATCGGTCTGAAAGCTCCCTGCATGGTTCTTACGACGTTATTACAGCTAATGCCGTGCGTATACATTGAGTAATTCCATGTCTGTCCACAAGCAAATTTAAAGCAAACAAAATGATGCTTAACAAGTTTCAGAGATTTCAACATTTGGTCTAGCACTGGCAGAGATCGATGTACCAGATTTACCGGTACTTGCCATGTTTGTGAAGCAATTAGACCTCGGCACATTAGGCACACATTACCGGGCATCATGTTCTTTGAAAATTGGGGGAAGCTGTTTCACCTGGAGACTCTCCTAATGTGAGTAATAGAGAGTAAGGGCACGGGCGGGAGTGGGTTGATGCTTCTGTTGTGGTCGGTAAAAATCAAATGTTTTGATACGTATCCATTAGAGTGACCTTGTCTGTAAAGGTTTTCTCCTTTCATACAGGTGGTTGTATCAGATGAATCGTTGCCAGTAAGGTGATTGTTCTGACAGATGGTGGTTGTATATACAACTAGTTTGTGAGAGGGTGCGTTCCATCATATTCACAGACTCTCGTGTGATGGACTTGAATGTGGTTGCTTGGGCATGGGAATGGAGATAGTGTGTGTGTGTGTGTGTGTGTGTGTGTGTTTTGGGGGGATGCGTGTGTGTTTGATTGGGTGGGTGGGGGGGGGGCAGAAATCTGCTCTTTCAAGTGAGGATAGATGATATCGGTCACGAACGTTTACAATGTATGCAGTTGCAGAAGTGTTGCGTCCAAAAGAATGCAATGCAAACATCAGGTAAAACAACGCACTAAATTGCATGAACATAGGAATCGGTATGCTTGTTTGATGGGGCTGGGGTAGGGGGTTGAGGAGAGTGAAGGATCTATTCTTTTATATAGCGAAAGTGCATGAGGTTTGAAATGAGGACAGATACGCCCAGGTTACAAATGTTTACAAACTTTCTGTATAGGCCTACGTGAACTTAACTGAGATATCGGCACGTACACAGATCTGATCATTAACTTAAAAATTACAGATATTGAACTGGCACTTATATGTAGACGTGGAATAAACTGGTTTACGAGCCAGCACACAAATGATGTCTGTGGGACAGTGGTATGGAGACATCGTAGCTGCGCCATTTGTGCACGTTTTGTTTGTGTTTGATTTGCAAAGTACAGAACCTACCTGTCTGTCTGGTAAGCCGTTATGTCAACATTTGCTCCTATAGAGTAAATCTTTGATATTATTGACAGATTGTTCCGTACAGCAATGTCAAAGACCAACCCTATATTACACACATGTTGCCCAGACGCTGCACGAGGAGTGGGCAAGTTGCCCTCAAAACTGGGAGTTGGATTCTGACACTGTCCGTTCGCATTAACAAACACTTGACAGATCGCTTAATTATTTTTTAAAGAGAAAAACGCAATCGCCAGTTTTCATGCACTGCACGTTGTTTTAATACCCCAAATTGTTTGCACTCTTACATATCTTCTGATCGCCGGTTACACTTTGTCAGCCAATAGGTAACCTTGTTGCCTCTATTCTTTGTCCCATTTAACTCGTAATAGACTATTTCCAGATGTTTGTTTTTGACGAGAATTTGTCTTAGGTCCTTTGTGTTTCTTAGAAAAATCATTTCTGATGTTATACGTAAAGCAAGACCGATGTATTCCAACATCGTATTAAGGTGACCTTTGAAGCATGGACAGATCCAAAACCTAAATCACGTTCAAGCTAATGAAAGGTGCGTTGTGGGAATAAATCACAATCCGCCATACAGTGTGTTGTAACACTTGAAAAACATATCACTTCCGGGTGCCATTTGTGTGTGGATGTAGCTGGCAGTCAAAGCTAGAGATTATGTCTCTCGTGGGATTCCATACAATGGTAACACGATCTGAGTTATTTGATTAAATATGGGATGTGTCAGAGTGAAATGATAGCATTAGTCCTCAGTAACTCTTTATTTCCTGATTCTGAGCTAATTAGTGTGAGCCCACGGCCTCCACGCCTCCACATACATTTTATATATATTCCATAATGCTTAGTTCCTAAAAAACAATATGAAATAATGTTCTCGAGTATCTAATTTATTATTTAATACAGAGATAAAACCGGGGCTTTAATATTACATTTCTAAAACAGTTGAAATATGTAATGGCTGCCACGTATAATATCAAACATATCTTTCAGCCAGTGGATTTAACAGGACGTGAAATATTGCAACCAACCACCTCCCCCCGGAGTTGTCAACATGTAGGTGTACTGATTGTTTACACACGCAGATATCACAAAGCTCTGGTACGTAGATTACATTCGTTGTAAATAAATGATTAGTCACAATGAAACAAGAAAGCAGATTATTTCTATGCATGGACGCAGCATCAAATATTCATCGCTGTTGACTGGGATTACACATAGTTTCACAGCAAAGTTCGGCTCAAAACCTTATTCCTATTGACGTTGATGCCAAGTATCACGAACCGTTATGGAAAATGCATGGAAATGTGATGTTCATATTTTCCAAAGTTGGTTGTAGTTTATATTGGTTCCATGCCAGCCAGTTGGGGGAGGGGATGCATTAGTCACAACTTCAACCGTTTTGAAATTAAATTGGACTTCGAACATCTTAACTTCTTTCTCAAGTGTTTATATTTTCTTTGAGGTACGAACTCTAAGAACTCTTTGTTCGCCTCGAGTTTCTTCATAACTATCATACGATCAGTCAAGCTACTTCAAAACGTATTTTTCTCTATCTATTACGAATTTAAAATAGTTGGGCTTGAAACCAGCTCAACGTCGAAGTTTCATTGAAGAAATACGATTCTTCAATAAGGTAAATCTTTATGAGGGGAGTGGTCGTATGAAAATGATGCAGCCACATTGAGGACAGGAAAAAATCTAACAACTCTAAAGGCCATTAAAATGACACAGGATTCGTTAAGGATCATGCAAATATATGTGGCACATGCTTCGTTTGGAGCCATGCATGAATTATAAAATGCCACAGGCGTAGGGACATAAAAAGTTATACAGAAAATGATGTGTCTTCAAAATTTGCAAAATGTCTTGTGGAAAAGTTAACCCCTCCACTCCCATCTCCCCCTTTCATAAAAGACTGGTTCCTAATGTTCTAAGTGGATACACGATTTATTGAGATAAGGTAAATACATTAAAACAAGGAAACAGAGAAAACTCATGAGCGTGACTGTTGATGTTTTCTATCTTCAAAGTACTTAGTTTCATTTCCAAGGAGTTATAATTAAGTGTCAGGTTTTTACTTTCCCTCAAGCGTTCCTCTTTGAACGTTGGCAACAGGCCTCAGCTCGAAAGTCAACTCTAACATGAGTTGCTCTAAAGACTGATATTTAAGACGATGATTTTGAGTACTCGTTTATTTGTAAAATGTCTATTTTCTACTGAAAAATCTTCTTTTTTTTGTAAAGGTTAAAGGTTGACTACCTTGTAGGCTTTCTTGGATCGCGAATCAACGAACCCGAATACACATCGCTTAAAATATTAACACATTCTTCTGAAAAGTGTTGCATCTGACGATCCTGAAACCCTTGCACTTTTCTTGCCTTTGACACAAGAAGATTTTAACGTTTCCTGAAGCTTTACACACGTTTGCATTACCTGTGACATGAGAAGCTTTTAATGTTGGATGAGTTTTGATCGTGTCATGTAAAACTGCATTGACTATGGAACCATTGCATTCTGCACCCACCCATCCCCACCCCCACCGTTCCATACAATGTTTTTCCAATATCACATTCTACAACCCCTCCCTTTTGCAATTTCCTCAATCCGCGTATGCCCTTAACTGAACCGTACGCCTAACGTACACTGTATTTTTGAACTAATGGGTTGTCGGACTAACGGGGTTTCGGACTAACGGGTTATCGGACTAATGGACTGACAGACCAGTGGGCTGTCGAACTTATGGGATATCGGATTAATGGGCTGTGGAACTAATGGGCTGTTGAACGAAATAATACTATGGGCTGTCAGACTAATGAGCTGTCAGATCAATGGGCTATCGACCTTATGGGCTGGTGGACTAGCGGGCAGTCGAATTAATGAGCTGTCGGACCAATGGGCTGTCGAATTTATGGGATGTCGGATTAATTGGCTGTCGAACTTATGCGCTGTTGGACTAATGGGCTGTCTCACAAATGAGCTGTCGAACTAATTGGCTGTAAGACTACTGGGCTGTCGAAGGTTAGGGATGTCGGACCAATGGGATGTCTGACTAATGGGCTGTGGAACTAATGGGCTGTAAGACCAGTGGGCTGTCGGACTAATGGGCTGTGGAACTAATGGGCTGTAAGACCAGTGGGCTGTTGAACGAAATAATACTTTGGGCTATCGACCTTATGGGCTGTCGAACTAATTGGATGTCGAACCAATGGGATGTCGGATCAATGGGCTGTCCGACTAATGGACTGTCGGATCAATGGGCTGTCGGAATAATGGGATGTGGAACTAATGGGCTGTAAGACCAGTGGGCTGTCGAACTAATAGGATGTGGAACTAATGAGCTGTCAGACCAATGGGCTATCGACCTTATGGGCTGTCGGACTAATGGACTGTCGGATCAATGGGCTGTCGGACTAATGGGATGTGGAACTAAGGAGCTGTCAGACCAATGGGCTATCGACCTTATGGGCTGTCGGACCAATGGGCGTCGAACTTATGGGATGTTGGACTAATGGACTGTTGGACCAGTGGGCTGTCGAACTTATGGGTTTCCGGACTAATGGATAGTCGAAGTAATTGGAAAACCTTCATATTCTCTCCCCAACGGACCGTTCTTACACTTGTTGCAATCACATTAAAAGATACAGCATATATTTTTTTCAAAATCATGAACTTCTTAAAGTAAATACCACTTAGTACAATGCCTGCCATGATACCATTCGTCGGTGTGTAATATTCTCAATGAGAAAATGTTGGAAGTTATTTTGGGCATAAAGCAGCTGTTTTTTAACTAGCAACACACGTCTGGGATAATTTACTCGTGGCCACCTGACGATACGATGGTAATTTGCATGGCCAGGATTCAATTATAACTCTTGCCAGCAACAAATAGGTGTGCTTCAGTAAATTGAAAAGCGATGGTAGGCGCGTTTATAGTCACGAAACCAGTTGATGGACACAATACTTAAAGCTGCGGACTGGGTGACTGTTTATATATATTTAGATCTATTCAGAAAGACAATTGACTGGGCATTATTGCGTGAATGATTTTATGTAAAAGCTTCATAATTCTATGAACAATATACAAATGCAAATCTAGTAATTTTAAAAAAGTGTTTGCTCAATATGCTCGGTATGGCCCCAACTAGTTATTATTATGTGGGTGTGTGGAGTCATCTTATCTACATGTAGTTACATGTGTAAGTACACACGTTCCCACGTTGTATTTAGATGTGAAAGGACTGAACAGCTACAGTTTTGTAGCGACCATTAATAGTTGAGTCATGTTATTTCCTTTATGTGAAAGAATTCATAATTCATTTAGTGGAAAGCTACTTCCCTCTGACAAACTCCATGTTATTTACAGCGCGTGAAATGATTAAGAGTTTATCAAACTCCAGTTCATTTGATTTTCTCTCATGTAAAATTGTTTGTATTCTAATTGTCTTTTGATATTTACGTTTTTGCAGACAACTTCACTGATAAACAATAAATAGATTTTAACTGAACTTTAGTTCACCTAAACAGATTGATCTGAAGATTAGTTGTAATAATACATTTGATCGTACTAACAAACATACCTTCATCTAAAGTCGTCGTATGGTATTAATGTATGTGGGCATTTTGTGGATCTTTAAATAAAATATTTCTTTTATTGATATGCAAAACATTTCTCACAAACCCAGGCTGGTACTTCGAGAGAGTTCGGCATCTAGCAGTTGTAAGAGCTCTTATGTCGCTGGGTAACTGACGCCGGCTAGTTGGAACTGGTAGCTTATGTCGACTATGACTGGAAATGACGGTGATCAGACGCAACTGTCCGGATACAGTTGCTAGCAGTTGTAAGACCTCTTATGTTGCTGCGGAACTGACGGCGACCAGTTGGAACTGGTAGCTTATGTCGACTATGACTGGAGATGACGGTGATCAGATGCAAACGTCAGGATACGGTTGCTAGCAGTGGCCGGAGCGCTTAGAGAGCTGTCGTTCCGCGTCCAACAGGATAAAGCCGGCAACTGGACACAGAAGTAGAACAAGTGCGATTCTCAGGATACAGCGGCAACTATAGTTTCTGACAGTCGTAAGCCAGTTGCACGGGAACTTATGTCGCCCGCGCACAAGTGCAGATTGGACGCCACTCAGACGCTGACCAGTTATAGCTGCTGTCAATTCCTTCTTGACGCAAGATCGACGTAAGCTAGGGCCTAAGGGCTAAACAAAAAATGAAATGTTTCTGGTCTTTGCCCTTGGCAAAAATGATGCGATAATGCGATTTCCCTTTTTTTCTTCTTAATTTTGTGACTGACTATTCTATAATCAGCTGTATGAACAGATAAGCAAATAATATTTCAGAATAACAAATTTTTAATAACTTAAAACAAAAATAAATAAATGGTTTCCTGAGAAAAACATGTCAAAATTAAAATCCGGAGTTTAGAGTTTCCTGTCCTTGGTCATTTATAGCCATGGGAAAAAGAGTTGACGCGGGGGGTCGAGATTGACGCGCGTTGAGACCAGAAACAAAAGAGTTTTTTGTTAGGCCTGATGTAGACTTTGTAGACGTGCTTACTATAATTTCCTCCCTCAAAACAGTTAGTGTCTCATGTTCCACACTTTAATGCAATCTCATCCAATACGTTGCCTGTTCTTGAAATATGTGAAGCTTTTTCTGGGACACATTCTCTCATGTTTCGCTCCTATATCCACTCGGCAATGTCACCGCAACAAGACAGCAGTCCATCTTTTATGGCCGTTCGAGAAGAAACGGCTGTGCCGAATTATTAGCTTACAGGTTTCCTTGGCTCTTTCGTGAACAAATAACGAGCTATACTCTCGATCCCAAATACTCAATGACGTAGATGCATGCATTGAAGATAAAACATATGCTTGTTATGGGGACAAGATTATTTGGCGCGTGGTCTTAATGGATAACGATAGCACAATCGCACAACACGAGGTACATATAGTATACAACGCAGATGCCAAAGTACACTTAATTTAAGTCTTTAGAACAGACATTTCAGACATCCAAATGACCTATCGACAGTCTCCCATAAACAAGTTATATTTTGAATAAATAGAAATCAAGGATCAGTAATCCTTCGTGAGTCCTGATGATCAGTAATCCTTTCGAGAGAGAATTAACTAACAACCACAAACCTCCTTCCTAACTCTCTCATTTAACATGGGGACAACACACTAACACTCTTCCCCCTCCCTTTAGGCAACCAATCCCCCGTGCGCCAAATCAGTATATCTGGAGTGTGCATGTTAAACATTAACCTCTCTCTCAAGCTCATTATGCCTGATGAAGGTGTGAGAACACGCACCGAAATGTCGCCCAAGAAAATTAAAGAAGTTGTCATCTATACATTTTGTTCTTCTTTTATTATGCACTTTGATTTGATCTTCTCTTACAGAATGGAAAGAATGTTTAAAATGACTCATGAAAATGGGGGTGAAGCATTTTCTTGACAACTAATTTTACTTGTTCTTGTGAAGAACTTAAATACTTGGTGTATACATGTGCGGGTTGAGTCCAATTTAAAGTGGAAACTTTATTTTAAATAAGAATTGGATCCAGTTTACATTGCTGGGGTAGTAATAAGGGGTACAAGTAAATTTGATTTTTATACGCCAATGGGTAAATGGAATAACTGAAGTAAAAAGCGGTGAAGTGTTCTCAATAAGATCAGTCTCGACACCCACATCCACCACCACTGTGAAAGAAACTAATTATAAACTGAGGATAAAAAGAAAGTATACCAATTAGTTTGGGAGAATTTGAAAAGAGGCCAAAAACAAAAGGTAATGCAAACCTTTAGTAGTGCGAAGGCATCAGCATTTGACGACATAACAATACTGATATACACAATACGCACCATTGTTGCTAAAATACATAGAATTATCGATAAACTGACCGGTCATTATCTGAAAATCAGAGGGCACTGTAATCTGATAACGCCCGCAGATCGGAGGACATTATAATAATAATATAATAATATGTGCATTTATACCGCGCTAAACTCCATGGGATTATGCTCATAGCGCTCACAAGGAATGGGGAATACAGTTAATAACTTTC
>JAUELE010255874.1:0-10619 GCA_031471655.1 Diodora aspera | reverse complement strand
AGAATGAAATTGAATAGATCACCAGATATACGTTTCTTTTTCAGTTGTTGTAGGACTTCCCTTAGCCAGACCACATCGAAGGCCTTGGAGAAATCCAAAAATATTGCTACGGTAAATTGATTTTTAATGTTACCTTTAGCAATATCGTTTTGCAAGTTGATTATATTGTGCATCATCCTTTACGGAAACCTGATTGCTGTTTATTTAACATAATATTATCATTTCATTCCAAAAAATGTGTTTATCGGTTGTTGATAATAATTTCCATTGTTTTGCATAAATTTGATGTCAATGAGATGGGCCTAAAACCAGATGATCCGGGTCATGGCTCCTTGATTGACAACATCTAAATTGTGATCCTCACAGAGTTTTTGTATAAATTTACCTCGGGGGCAATTTTTGCCCGTGGTGTTCCATATTGGGTTATGGGCATTAAAGTCCCCTGCTAAAATAGCTGAGTCCTTTATATACGGCTTAATAAAGGCGAAATGTCGTGCTGATAATCTAGCTGTTTAGGGACATAAATATTAAATACATACTTTGATAAATAGTAATGCCTTGAATTTCAATGTCAGGTACATTAAGCTGAATTTGATTAAATTTAAAATTGTTGTGGATAGCTATTGCCAATCCCCCCCCATTTGTTTGTTTGAGTCTTTTCGAATTATATTGAAGTCTTTTAAAGCAAAAGAATTTTTAGCTGTAAGGATAGTTTCCTGTAGCAATATTACATGGGGTTTTAGCTCCTTTTGGCTAAGGAGATCCTGCAGTTAATCTTTTTTGCTGGAGAGGCCTCTAGAATTCCATTGTACAATGGTGAGTCCTTCCATTGTAGACAGAAAGTTTTGGATATAAGTAATATGAAAGGAACGATTATCCATTTTTCCAAGCGTACATTACATTTGAAAGTAGAGTAAGAGCCAGAATATAGATGAAGTTGATTGAGATATTGATGAATGTCTATTAATAGATTAGATGGCCATTGCAAATTCTTGGATTTGAAAATGCCAAAGGTTATTTGGGTTATGGTCTCAAAAATATGCCATTCAAAAATAAGGAGATCAGCTTTGTAGAGTGAGTGGTATTGGTTTTTAGCCATTGACGGCGGATATTGCTCTTGGGGTTGTCTTTTACTTTTTGTTTTTGTCTTGCAATTGTTGGTAGAGACTTAAATGTTGTTTTGCAGTGTGTCCATGTGCAAATTGATTGGGAGAAAACTTCGAACCAGTCCAGTCATTCCATGTCCTTTTCATCTTTGTTTTTTTTTATTGTGATGTTTACCGGGGTTTGGATAAGTAAAATATCGGCTAAGTAAAAGAAATCCATAGTCCCTTGAAGCTTTGCTTATACAGATTTCTCAGTATTTAAGCACCTCGATGCAATATCAGTATACTGCCACTTTCCCCATTTTAGATTTACCCATGTAATTTAATACGAACGTCAATTAAATCTAATTCATGCAACAGTGGTCAAAAAGTTATTTCAGTGTAGTAGAAGCTTGAATACGAAAAACTTGCTGATTTGTTTTACAAACTTTTAGTTGTCAAAATGTTTTTCGAATATCAGAAAAAGATACACCTATTGTGTATTAAAGTTGGATATACAGCCAAAATCAGTGTTTTCGTTTAAAATAACCATATTTGGAACAATAAAAATAGATAAAATGATGTACATAATATGAATAATAAACCAAATATATGGCATTTTTGTCAGTTTCACAGCCTCTTGAATATTCTAATTTCTGTAAGGATTCACACGAGACAAACTAAATAAAATATGAATTCCGAAGTTTCCGACAGAATTTTGAAAGTCTTTGCAAACCTTCCGAAATGTTTCACTTGCTCATATTCGGAAAGCATTCGAAAATCAACAGAACGTTGTTCGGAAAACTCTCAGAGAAAGGATCGGAATGATGCTGGCTATTTAAAAGTAGAAAATATATCTGCATCTGCAGAGACTGAGAGAATAGGCATATTCAATTGGACAAACACTTTTATTACAATGTATGATTTAATGTTTATGTTATTTATTTAACACATATAGTGTCATACCTATTTCATGTTAGGGAGCACGTATCCAACTTTAAAATGGAGTTAGACTCTTATTGTGCTGAAGGATTCAAAGAGTCGATCTTTCCTCCTTCGAATCTATATGTCACTCGTCCTCTTTTTTCAACAGCCACCAAGACGGACAAGGAATATTCACGACTACTGCTGGTGTCTTCAAAGTGGTTCCAAATGGATTTGAAGACCCACAAAGTTACCAAATTTGACTTTCGCTGGATAACGATTGACTGTTTGGCTTATATGAAGAATGAAAACATGTTTGTAATGGGTGCGGTCCATGAAGTTATCATGTCACCCATCGATTACATGAAACGTGTACTGGTGAGAAGCTTGACTCATGCTCTAGACATTTGTGTGGATGAAGAAGAGAACACCATCTTTATAAAAACATTGGACAAAGGTGGCTTTAACATTTGTACAATGAGCTTGGAAGGAACTAGCTTCAGGTGTCCTCTGAATGAGAAGAATAGGATTCTTTTGTTTGATGTTGACACAGAACAAAAACTAATGTACCTCTACAGACAGAACAAACTGTCTTCCTTTAACTACTGGGGAACTCCGACACAGGACTTTGACCAGGAAGTAGGTGATGCCTATACAATGGTGTATAGTTCATTGCAAGACGTTGTGTATTATTCCAGAGGCCCACTTATAATGAAGGTGACCAAGACAGGAAATGTAACGGAAGTAGGTAGACTGACAAAGGAAAGGTATGTCTCTGTGGAATGGATGAAGATGCAGGGAAACTATCTCTATATGAGTGTAAATGAAATGACGAGTTCTTTATTCGTGATGGACGTTACAAATCCATCCGGTGTGCAATTAATTGAAGCTGAAAAGAAATATAGCCGCGAAAGGTATCCTTTGAAATTATGTTTATTTTGAACACCATAATTAAACCAACAGATGAAAAGGGACACTTCTTTCCTCTTTTTATTTTTCCGGGAGTCCTCTACAGGAACTTACTGGAAAAAGATATGCTAGTAACGACTGTGATGGAAACGGTTTAAAGGTTCCCTTTGCAGATAGAAATAATAATCTGCGATGGACACAGGATTTTGAGAAAACGACTCAGTTACCCAGTTATGCCTACACCGGAAGTGCGAAGCCCTGAATTATCAACGGGTCAATCGTAGCTACTCGTCTCTTTCCGTGACCGGGCAGAGGACTCGTATGCTTCTCGTCAGCCGACATGAGAGAAAATTACGCTTGACAGAAGAATGACAATCCGAATGGCTGGCGTTCGATTTCATATTGGCCTTTATGGATTAAGCCGAGTGTTACCAAGCAAATTCGTGGCGCACGTTTAGAAGGGATACGACCAAAAAGTTCCATTGAAAGTTGTTTTTAATTAATTTGTTTTGATGGTGATTCGTAACACAAATGTTACACAGAGTCTGTATTTGTCAGAAGTTTGGGGTATACAATTTATTTAATAACATTGCTATTCCCGAATATTATCAAGTAAAGGCGCTAGGCAACAATAATTCAGAGTTATCTTTCCCTACAGTAGTTTTCAAACCAGTTTCTTCTTGAACTCGCTTTGCGCTGGACTGAGGTGGGTCTCATCAAAAATGGCGACGAGAGGCATACGAGTCTTCTGCTCAGTCACAGACAGAGACGGGTAGCTACGATTGCGAATCTGGTTGTCAGATCTCCCAGTGTGCTGCCCTATACTATAACACTGCTTTCCCAGGGAGATGTCGGTCACCTGAATGCAACGACTTGCACTGAGTCAATGTTTAATTCAAAGGCACTTGAGAAGTTATATATAAGAACAAGACAAGAAATACATGGTGTAAACTTCTGCCTTTTTCGTTGGTTTTCAGAACCGTTTTCGATAGAAACTTAAAATTAAAAGTTAAATGTGTTATTTTACATAAAACGATTTTTTCCTCTGCGGCCTTCTTGCCGCAAAGTTGGCGTAATGCCTCATTCATCTGCTGGAGTGGAAAGTCATGAAACTTGGCGATTTCATTTAGCCAGAAACCGGTTAAATTTTTGTGTAATATGTGGAAAATATTCACTATGGACCGAATCGTTCTGAGAGAGAGAGAGAGAGAGAGAGAGGGAGGAGACAGAGAGGTGAGGTGAGGTGACAAGTTTGAGACGTTAAGTGACGTCGGGCTCGGGTAGTAGTTGGATGGGTGACAGGTCTGGCGAAAATTGCAAGACCAGTCGAGCTCCTCTGGATACTCCATCTGCCATACAGACATTGCAACTTATTGTTTTCCATGGGACCTCACACAATTAAAATAAAGTTTGTTCATCCTTTCTTGATTCATCTAGCGCACTCAGCGCCAGAAGTGACTATTCCGTAATATTTTCTTATATTCACATTTTTAATAAAATAATAATAAATAAGACACTGTAGCAGTGATCAACAGGCGTGGGGCTCGTGATCCGACGATGGTTAGGTCGCAGGTTCGATCTTAGCTAGAGGCGCGCCGTGTTGAGAGAGAGAGAGAGAGAGGGGGGGGAGAGAATGAGAGAGAGAGAGAGAGAGAGAGAGAGAGAGACAGAGAGAGACAGTGAGAGAGAGAGAGAGAGAGAGAGAGAGAGAGAGACAGACAGATAGAGTGAGAGTGAGAGAGAGAGAGAGAGAGACAGTGAGAGAGAGAGAGAGAGAGAGAGAGAGAGAGAGAGAGAGAGAGAGACTCTGAATATACCTGGTTTCATATTTTTTAAATATTTATATTACCTGCTTCATAACTGTGCTATCAGTATAGGGAGAAAGAAAGGCCTCGCGAGAGCCGCACTACAGCTAACGAAACATGCATACTCTTCACGAACCTTCACGCACAGCCTAGAGTGTAGACTTTTGTCAAGACCCTAAGGCTGTTTAAATTTTCCTAAATTTATATATGTAATATCGGAGTCAAATAATTATTCCTGGGACTATATTGCCTTTCCAGGGCTAAGCAGAGATGGCTATGGTAGAGTGAAATGTTTAGTTTTCTGTACCTCAGGGTCTTGACAAAAGTCTAAGTGGGGTGGGATGGCGTGCGGGCAGTGGTTAGCACGTCGGCCTGACAATCTGTTGTGGTTCGAGTCCCAGTCGGCACTTCTCTTTCAGTCCGGAGATACAGGAGCCCCGACTCCGACATGATGTTAGTGAGACTGTTGGGAAGTAGCTGAAAGATTGCCTAAAACCCCTCACTTGCATGAGGGAGATGGGATACAGCTTTATGTAGCACATGGTCTCATTATTCCTTTTGTTCTCCAGGGTATTATCACAGACAACCAACCCATGTGCTTCTTATCTGATAATTAGCCCAAGATGAGTGGGTTCTGGGGGTATATGTAAAATAACAATTCAGCCTTTTGCTTGTGCTCACATGTTATACATGTATATCAGTTACCAGGTCGTTTGTTCGGCCAAACGTTGGGACAGTGCAGTTGTTGGCGGGCCAGCCAAGTGATCCGCCAGCATTGGCAATCATGGTTCCAGTCCCACCCCGGTTTAGTTCAGCCCGGAGATTGGAGCTTCACACCAACGTGGTGATATGGCTGACAGACTGCCGAAAACCACATAAAATCCGAGATCCTCTCATTATTTCAGCCGAACTAGTTTCTTGTAAAATTTGTTATGAGTTTCAATCCCATACAGGGGTGGGGGACTACAGCACTCCTTAGCACTCCCCTTCCCTCCAAGAAAAAAAATATAGCATTTCGCATGGGAAATTTTGGGATGAAAATGTGTGGATTTTATTGTGTTAATTGAAAATTTGTGTATTTGGTTTAGCAAATGATCCTCTTGCACCCCCCCCCCCTTTTTGTCAGGGATTTTAGGCTGCCTGTTAGGCCTTAGCCCGGCACATGATACTTCCTGGTGGTGGTAATCTTTGGATTTTATTCCCGACCGGGTACCTTTCTATCTGGACAAAGAGCCCTGACATAGGTATGATACAAGTGACACTGTGGACATAATCGCTGAAAGTACATAAAAACTCTCATGTTCACTCGCCATTCCAGTGATCTGTTTAACTGTATGACAATGGTTGTTTCAGTACTACGCGTACCTGTACAGCTATGTGATGCCAGCTGCCATCAGAGACAAAGTGGATGAGTATACTAACTGTGAGGATATTGCTATGAACTTCCTGGTCTCACACATCACTCGCAAGCCGCCCATCAAGGTGAGAATGTGTAAGCTCTGGCTTGCTGTAGTCACTCTAATCTATCTACGGTTCCAATAAAAATCACAAAGCACTTTGATAAATCCCACAAGAGTTGCCCCCCTAGAAACCAGAGAAAAGCACTGAATTTTAATACTACCGGTATATGCCAAAAATAACTGTTGCAATAGAGTACAGGTCTGCTATAGATTCATTGTTGAACCATATGTGAACTCGTCACAGTTTATTGTTAGAGTTATCTGCCATGTCAGTACTTAAGTTCTAGGATTTGGACTCGACTCCTTGAGTCTCAGCTCAGATTCGAGTTCTCATTTTAGCCTCACTGTTCTTTGATCTTTTGTTTAAATGTCTTCTCCCTTGACATGTGTTGTGCACATCACATTTTATTAAAGGAACATGATCAAAGATACAGGTACGCCAATCTATGTTCAGAGCTTGTCTTTCTATTCATCTTGTGATACAATACACAAAAATTCTGCAATAATTGAGGCGATAAAGAAAAGGATTTTTGGTCGTCATCTAATGCTCAAAATGGATTGCTCATTGCATTTTGGGAAGGTAGGCGAATATGGAATTGGCTAAAATGGTGACATGCCATTGATGACATGTGAGTGGTTGAAAATGTTTGGTCGAAACGGTGACACTTTTTGACACAATGGTGACAACAAAAGATATATATATCAATCGATCATTACACTGAATTGTCTGTAGACTAAAAACAATTTTTTGCCAGGTTTGTCGTTAAGTGTGACGTGGCATCTTGTGGCTTGTCACCGTTTTAGCTATAACCCATAAAATGATGACGTCACAAAAATGGGGAACATTTAGAACTTGAGTCACGAGTTTGAGTAAATAAACTTCTCGACAAATAAAATGTAGTTAATCATCCATTATTTTCATAGATTTAAGTTATTTAAATGATATATTATTGTTGTACTAGTTCAGGCCGATTTGAAAGTTTTTTCAGTTTTTGTTCAGTATTGGAGATGCAACTATTGATCATGTCGGTTTAAGGCTTAACAAGGCAGCAGCAAGTCAAGGTAAAACTTTAACTCAATTGAACTTGATTTGGCAGGTGACGTCAAGATGGACATTCCGTTGCCCAGGTTGCCCTCAGACACTGTCCAGTGATGACTCCCATTTCCAGGAGAGACATAAGTGCATCAACTTTTTCGTCAAAGTTTACGGCTATATGCCTCTACTCTACACTCAATACCGCGTGGACTCCGTCCTCTTCAAGACTCGTCTTCCGCACGATAAACAGAAGTGTTTCAAATACATATGAGGATCTGATCACTCGGAGAGGTATTTGTGTTAAACTATACAATGGTGGACAGCTTTATGGACATGGAATCGGAATGCAGGCTGACTGGTACATCTTGTTCAGGTTCCGCACGACGGAGAAGATACAACAGTTTTATCTTAATTGTTTTGTGATCACTTATTTTAGTTAGTGAGGATAGAGCAAAATATTCTTTTCTATGGAAGTTAGGTCAGCTTGTAAAGTAGGCATGTCATTATATTGCTGAAATATGTGTACAGTTATGTTAAACACCATTTTATCAATACACTGGTGATTAATAGGCCCAATTATTTATAGGTCATTACCGTGGGATTTATTTGAAGAATGTTCTAATGCCTGATGCATTCTGGTATAGATAATGAAAACTTCAGTCTTCACAAAAGAGTTGATAACATTTTATAAGTAAACTGTAAGACTCCTGAACTTTAGCAGAGTTTTGATTTTAATATGTTGTTCGTGTAGTCATTTCCTACTACTGTAAGAGTATGAAAATTGCAATGATTGGACCAGTGGTCTGACAACCTTGTGGCTCTTGTTTAGATCGTCTTGGTCATCTTGTGCAGTTGGGAGGTGTGGCCAGGCAGTGAGGTAACAGAGATACAAATCTTGTGATATGACTGCATGATTGCTGAAAGCTGTGTTGAATTCAAACGACATGATGCATCTGAACAGCGGAATCCTCATCAGTGAAATTTCTAACTGGGAGAAGAACAAGTAATACATGTATCAATAAATGATGTCAAGGCATTTAACACTGCTGTATGGGAGTGTTATAATGTATAATCAAATGAGCACATCATCAATGTTATCAGAGCTACAGATAAGCCAGGCATTTGTGCTAATACACAGTACAAATACTACAATTATGGAAGAATGCCTTTATTTTAGGAAATAAAGGAGAAAAGATGCATATCATGCCCCACAGATGTTATTTGCTTTGGCTAATAAAATAGTTTGAAAATTTGCAAGAGAGCACTTGGTATCCCTAAAGATGGACTTTGTCCCTTAAAGAATTCATGAAGAACTTGTAATATTGCTTGTTTTAATGTATCTAAGCTTGTATGAATAGTGTCAGTGGGTCAGTCATCGAAGTGTACATATGTAGGGACCAATGCTTTTAAGCTTTACGACCGAATGATACAGATTATTCAGTGTCATACTCGATGATTCGTTATCATGCTGTTACACATTGATTAGATCATAGTTTCACAAAGCTATAATTGTGACCCTAACAGGGCTGTACCTGGTCCATAAAGTCAGAGGAGGCAGTGATCAAAGCAAAGTACCAATCCTGTATTGACATGTCTACTTAACTGATTCAAAATCTGCCTTGACCTGGGTACACCATTGTCAAATGAGGGTCACCTTTTGTCGTAGAAATTTGCTGTAAACAATTCTGAAAATCCCCACATGGATCGCGTGTGTTAAAACATGTTCATTGTATGTTCATATTAAAAATATGTTGAAATGTTACTCAAAGCATGTTTGATACTTCAATGCCCATGTCGCAAAATACAAGTTGATACCTTGTGTATATTAAGAAAAAAATTATTTAGATACTTTGTACCCTGTTGAAATTCATGTATGTACTTACATTGCAAGTGCATGGAATGTAGGGTTAAGCTTTAAAGAGTTATTTCCCTTGAATTCCGAAAAACAAGTGATATTTCAATGACCCAAGGCAACAAACTTTAATATGTCTTGTACAGAAACATTAATCATATTTGGGTGAAGTTTTGTGAAATATAATTTCTTGCATTGAGAGAATACTGTTGTAAAAACAAACCAGTAACGTGCACCCAATGTGTTCTTGTGCATGGTGCTTCATTCTTTCCCCTCAACTTGATACTTGATAACAAAGTAGTTAGTGCTTAATCTGGAAAACCTTGATTCATGTTCACACAGCCTGAAATTCCATCTCAACCCCTGTTGAAAACTACCAGCGTTACGGAAAGTGCATCACTCTAGCAGTAGAATGCCCATGATGTCAAGCCCATTCTTCACAGGTTTTAACACTTGCACTTGTTTTGCCTGAAGTTCTGTTGTTACATCACTATAATATTCCAGAACAGCATGGCTGAAATACAAATCAGATCCCACCTTTTTTTTTGATTGGCAACCTGTGATGGATCCCCAAGACTCAGATGATATAGCTGAAAGGTCAATGATGTTGTGTTCATTCTAAAAAGAACAAGATTTATGTAAATATTTAGTGTTAATGCAGTCCAGCAATTTGCAATCTTTTGAACATGTCTTTCACTTGTGTCATCTAATTGTCTCTATATTGTAAAGTACTCTAGCTGTGTGTGCAGTCAGTATGGGTTGTATTTACTGACTAGCAGGTCATTTCATGTGAGTGTATCCATGTGCTGTTTTATACACGTTTATAGGCCAGAATATCCATGCAGGTGTAGCACATTTATATTGTTTTATTGTCCGAGCATAAAAAGATGTATATTTTGAGAATAAACATTCAGATCACTTTCAACATACTTTTTTTTAATTATGTACGAACTTCCAGTGAGGCAGATTATCACTTTGAATAATACAGATTCTATGCTTGTTGAAAGCGAAAGATGGGATCGTGTGACAAAAATGAGGGAGTAGTTTTGTAATTTACTTGTTTTTCAACAATCTTCCTCGTCAGTGATGCCATTGAGGGGTGTGGACTGCTCTGGGTGATATTATCAGACTTTTGAGTCTCACAGCACGGTCGTAACATGGTCCTAGCAGGTTGTAGCAAAGTCGTATCAGTCGCACAGAGTCTGTATAATCTGGTATGGGGGTGGAGGGGTGAGGGTCACCATGAGTATAAGTTAACCCACTGGGTGAACTGGTTGACACCAATCCTATGGTGATGCCATTGTTCAGACTAAATGATGGGGTGGGGGGCTTAAATTGTGGCTGAACAAGAAGATGCTGAACACTTGGATTAGATCTGAACTCACTTTTAAAGGTCGATTGATGCTTAGACTGACTTGCTGCTGCAATGCAATGGAGGCGCGCTGGCCGTGAGGTAGATCGTCAGACTCGTGATCTGACGAGCCGGGTTCAAGCCCAGCTGGCGCCCTGTTGTACCCTTGGACAAGGTACTTTACTCCACTTGTCTCA
>JAUELE010255863.1:0-10619 GCA_031471655.1 Diodora aspera | reverse complement strand
ACTCGGGTAGTTTAGAAAATACTGGACGACTTACGATCGATCTTAACTAAGATCGTTTTGTGAAACAGGCCCCTGGAGTCTACATTGCGCCAGATTTCTGAGTTAAAGTGTTCCTTGAAGCATAGTTCCTTTCTAACATTGTCGCGTTGATAAAAGACCCGCACCGACGAGTGGGGAGTTGAATGACTCGAAGCACTACAACCTACGACCCAAGGCGATTCCATGCTTGACAGGGGAGCAGATCCCCAGTGCACTTTACATGATAGACTCCTGCGATTTTGATATCAAGGTTCGAACCAGGGATTGTGAGCAGATGCATCACATATCTCGATTTTTGTCGAAAGCGGAACGCCACTCATCACTGAATCCATCTGCATATAAGCCAAGACAGTAAATCTTCATGAACAATTTTAGTATACTGTAGGCTGCGTTCTGATTACCCTCAACAGGTACATACGAACCATGAGAGTTGCAAGCAGCACCGTCAAAGTAGGATTTACTAAATCCCTATCATCCTTATTCCAAAATGAACTGTCAATTAAAAGTTAATATTATGTTGATGTTACAGATGTGCTGCTAGCCCGAAGAAGAAGAGTGCTATGAAGACATCGAGCTGCAGCAAAGGGCCCAAAGTGTTACAGAAGAGCGACAAGAAGCAAATAACAGCATGGCTGGGAGACAACAAGAGCTTCAACCTTTTGTACAAAGCGTCCAGGGATGGATGCAGTGCTCAGGTGTTCCATCAGAAGTGTGACAACAAGGGCCCCACAGTCACAGTGATCTATAATGCGTTGGACTGTGTGTTCGGGGGCTATACATCCCTTAACTGGAGCTCAAATATCAATGGAATGTGGTTGACTGATCAGACGTCGTTCTTGTTCAGGTTGTATTTCAAAGGAAAGTTTGATCCTCAGAAGTACCCTTCCAAGAACGGCACCAATGCAATATACTGCCTTGGATCGTATGGCCCGACGTTCGGCGGTGGGCATGATTTGTTCACTTTCAGTGGAACAATTCCAAAGAATGGTCAGCACTTCCAGGTGAACGGGAGTACTAACTTTGGCACCAGTTTCCACATGCAGGGAGATACCGCGACGACAGTAACGGCAGATAATCTTCAGTTGATTGATGTCGAGGTGTATCAGATTACAGGTAAGAAGATTTCATTATAGCCCCCCCCCCACTTACTTTTTCTAAAACTTATGCCTTTGTTCTCCGTCTTCTCCTTCTTCTTCCACAACTTCTTCTCTTTCCTCTTCTTTTTCTACTCTCTGCTTCTATTTTACGTGTTCCTTCTTCTTTCTACTCTCTGCTTCTATTTCCTTCTTCTTTCTACTCTTTGTTTCGATTTCCTTCTATCTACTCTCTGCTTCTATTCCCTTCTTCTCTCTACTCTGTTTCTATTTCCTTCTTCGTTATATACTCTGCTTCTATGTCCTTTTTCTTTCTACTCTCTGCTTTTATGTCCTTTTATCTACTCTGCTTCTATTCCCTTCTTCTTTCTACTCTCTGCTTCTATTTCCTTCTTCGTTATCTACTCTCTGCTTCTATGTCCTTCTATCTACTCTGCTTCTATTCCCTTCTCCTTCTACTCTCTGCTTCTATTTCCTTCTTCGTTATCTACTCTCTGCTTCTATGTCCTTCTATCTACTCTGCTTCGATTCCCTTCTTCTTTCTACTCTCTGTTTCTATTTCCTTGTTCTTTCTACTCCCTGCTTCTATGTCCTTCTATCTACTCTGCTTCTATTCCCTTCTTCTTTCTACTCTCTGTTTCTATGTCTTTCTTCGTTATCTACTCTCTGCTTCTATTTCCTTCTCTTTCTACTCCCTGCTTCTAATTACTTCTTCGTTCTACTCTCTGCTTCTAATTACTTCTTCGTTCTACTCTCTGCTTCTAATTACGTCTTCGTTCTACTCTCTACTTCTAATTACTTCGTTCTACTCTCTGCTTCTAATAACTGCTTCGTTTTACTCTCTACTTCTAATTACTTCTTCGTTCTACTCTCTGCTTCTAATTACTTCTTCGTTCTACTCTCTGCCTCTAATCACTTCTTCGTTCTACTCTCTGCCTCTAATTACTTCTTCGTTCTACTCTTTACTTCTGATTACTTCTTCGTTCTACTCTCTAGTTCTAATTACTTCTTTGTTCTACTCTCTACTTCTAATTACTTCTATTTTACTTCTCTGTCTTCTTCTTTTTTCGTTTTCTCACGGTCCTACTGTTTCTTTCTCTTCTTTCTGCTACTCATTCCTTCTGTTTGACTCACACTTCTTCTCCTTCTCCAATCTCCTCTTTATCCTTTAGCTGTGAGTTGCTCTCGTCCGGCCATTTGAACGTTCATTATATCATGTGACCCTTAGTTTGATTAGTGAAAATTGTTGCATTTGCCGATCATTTGCTAGAGTCAGAAAATTGTACTTTAGTGCACTATTAAAACCCCTGCACCCCTCCCACTGGATCCGTCCGTGGTGAGAATTTACATGTTACTGTAACATGGTAGAACTATCCTTTACGAACTTTACGTCCCAGCATTAGAGATGGCAATAACTGTATTAACAATCTTGATTTCAACGCGTTGTAGTAATTAACTTATAACAAGATCATCCAGTGCCATACGAAAGGTGGGCTGAGACTGCTCTATATCATCACTCACATGTGGCAGCATATAAACATGATGAATAATCTGTTCTTTGATCTTTCACGTTTTGTCTCGAATGCATGGAAGCATTCTCGGCATTTATCGTTCATTTATAGATCTGCGGTTCCGAATGAGGCCATTCGGTCTCTGAAATTTATTTTATTGCTGTGATTCATTCAGTGTATTTGCATGGCCGGATTGGATACATTACCAAAACAAATCACCAAAGCGGCAAGTATAGATAAAGGATTCGACGTGGCGTCACAAAGGTGATGCTATGAGGGAGGGGGGGGGGGATGGGGGCATCGAAAGACTGCTTATAGAGTGTTTGTACTTTAAAAGAATTCTTTTAGGTTTGCTGACTTAAGAGGCTTTAGCCTTGTGATTAAGTTAACCTTTTTTTCTTGGCGTTTATGCCTATAAAATATTAATACGACCCTGTTAGGATTCTGTATGGTATGTTACGGCATAATGTCTAGGGCTCAGGGTGGGCTGACACCTTGAATAACTGCACCGGGTGACACCAGCCCTAGTGACGCCGCTAGATTAAACTGGCTCATCACTCCTATTTTGTATTGGGAACAAAACAATATAATTTGGGATAATATAGTTCAACAACATCTCACAAGGTAATACAATCAGAGAAACAGTGATGAAAGCAAAGTACGAATGCTGCTATCATGCATTAAGGAACATGATCATAGTTGAGCCTCCAATACCGAACAAAAACTAACAAATTGTTCAAGTCGGTCTGACTAAAACATCGATACATCAATTATTAAATAACGGCGAAATCCTACTGCAAATAAAGGACGGTTAACTACAGCTTATTCGCCGAAAATGTCACTTACTCGAACTCCAGAATTAATTCTATAAGTTCCTCGTTTTGGCGACGTCATCGTTTTATGGGTATTAGCTAAAACGGTGACAAGCCAAAACGGAGGGACGCCAAACTTGGCGAACATTTACGGACAATTCAGTGTAATGATCGATGGATTTATATATCTTTGTTGTCACCGTTGTCTCCAAAAAGTGTCACCGTTTCGACCAAATATCTATCCCCGTTTCGTCTAATTGTGACCGTTTCGTCCAATCGCATGTAATCGCTATGGCGTATCACCGTTTTAGCCAGTTCCATATTTGCTTACATTCCTCCAAATGCAATGCGCAATCTATGTTTAGCGTTAGACAAAGACGGAAACTCCCTTTTCTTTATCGCCTCCATTAGAGTGAAATCTTTGCGTAAAAATCGGAAAAAATACAGCACGGTATTATATAACTAGATGAACAGAAAGACAAGCTCTGAACATAGACTGGCGTACCTGCATCTCTGATCATGTTCCTTTAATATCATTATGTAAGCAAAGAACATTAATATTGCTACTATAAGCACATAGATTTTGTTAAACAAAGTTTCGGACTTTTACCATTTAAATACAATAGTCCCTGAATTATACATTTGTGGTGGTCGGGTGATGTCAGGGGATTTACGGCTGGGTAATATAAAGATAGATGAGTGTATGTGTGTCAAGCTTATTATGTCAAATAACTAGAGTTTGCACTGGAAACTGAACTCAACTGGTAAATATACAACAAGTACTTACTCTTCACAAGTAACAGTAGCTGCTAAAATTAATGTCATGAAGGTGCTTTACCACTATTTACTTGAGTCCGTTTGGACATTCTTTTTCATTTTGTAAGGTAATATCAAATCAAATTTCAAATGATTTCTGACAATTTCCATTTTAAAAAAAAGTTTTGTATAATGATACCTAATGTATGGGTATGTCAAGTGACAAAAGTCCTTTAATCAGTCTCTGTTTATAGTATTGGGACACTGCTGTTGAGCCCTCTTTGAAATTCCAACATAGCCTATCAAATGGTCTCTCGTGAACGCCATTTGCAGTGGTTACTGGTCTGTTAACTAACTATCTAACAATTACACTTATTTTAAAACTTTGTTTTCTCTAGGAAGATGCAATTTTCACAAGTTTGGAAATACTAATATCAGAGTATATTTATTATTTATACTTATCCTGTCTTACAACTGCTGCATGTTCCATGCGTTAACGAAAACATCTAAGCAAGAACATGTTCTTTGAGTTAAAACTGGTTTCCGGCCGCCAGACAACACCTCTCGTGAACGCATCCACAGCCAAACCCGTGACGTCACATCCTTTGAACAACCTCTTCTATTCTTGAGCCAGAATGTCTATACAGGCAAAAAACTTCCGTGATTAGATAGTGAGGAAACTATAATCACCTCTGATTTGTCCACCACTGTCGTGTTGCGTGGAGGCACTTGATCGTCTCACATACGTCTCTGGGTCAACGGGAGCTGCTGGGCGACAACCAGGGGACCAAGCTGATTAATTCCCTCTAGATCTGTGACAGAGAAGCCTCTCAGGTAGTTGGCGAAAGTCGTACCAGTCTTCCCGAAACACCCTGTCATGATATTCTGAACGAAACAGTTCTTGTACAAGGCAGTAGATGATGAGATGGCCCGGCGGCGGTAGATGGCTATGCTCATAGGACTTTAGGATCGTTCCTCGAAGCCAAACGGAGATAGTGTTTCTGGACTCACGTGACAGCGGAATAAAGAGACGTCTGTGACGTCTTCTTACAGTCTTGGCTCTCTGCAGATATATTCTGAGCGCTCTGACTGGGCACAAAGAAAGATCTTCAACATCTCTGTGTCTGACAATGGAAGCCAAGACTGGGCAGTGGAACATTCTACCAGACTGACCAGGTTGCTGATTCTTGGCGATGAAGTCCCACATCAGACCGAGGTGAGCTGAACCATGGGTTTGTCTGTCGAACGTTATCCTGTTGACAGCCAGTGCGTGGATCTCGTTGACTCTGGCGGCTGTAGCAAGAGCCGTCAGAAAACAGGTCTTCTGGATCAGAAGCTCTATCGACGTGTCCTCGAGAGGTTCATAAGGTGCTCCTATTACACTATGTAACACCAAGGACAGGTCCCATTCCGGTGGTCTGAACTTGCGCTTCTGATCCTCCAATCTGAAACCCCTGATAATAGCCAAGATCTCTGGAATGGTGAAAACCCTCCTGGATCTTGTAATGGAGAGTACCGAATTAATAGCTGCCGAATATGGTACCCACTGATAACTTCCTGGTATGTCGTGAAAACAAGAGGTAGTCTGCCAACTGCTGATCCGTGATCTCCAACGGTGTGATGTCCTTGGAGGCACAGTACTGGGAGAAGGCAGTCCACTTGTCTTTATATAGGCAAGATGTGGACGTCCTGTGGGACGCCGTCACAGCCTGCGCGGCTCTCCTAGAGCACCCTCTGGCGGTCAGCGATCCTTGTAGATTGTAGAGTCGTGGACTTGAATTGAACTGTCTTGTGACGGGATGCTTTAACAGACTTGGCCAGTTTGGGAGCTTTATATCCGGATGGCCTGCGATGTCCAGTCGTTCTGGGAAACAGGTTCTGGCTGGCCAGTAGGATGCGACCAAAATCAGACGTATCTTCTTGGTAGCTCTGATTTTATGCAGCACTCTTGGAGAAGGATCGGAGGTGGAAAGGCGTAGGCGTCCATCCACTCCGACGAAATTGCTAGTGCGTCGTATGTAAGAGCCAATGGGTCTGGTACTGGTGACACGAAGACTGGGAGCTGTTTGTGGAACCTCGTGGCAAAGAGGTCCACCAACGACTGTCCCAGGTTCTAACTGAGGCTTGTAAAGGCGTACGGATGCAGCTGCAACTCTATTAGCTCGAAGAAGCTGAAGCTTATGTCGAGAAGTGGCTGCGATCTTGTCGACCCCTACTGTTGTATGTAGTATACGACCGTCATGGTGTTCGTGGCAATCATCAACCGGGAGTGGCATAGGATCCTCCTCTATCACGGCTCCCAGGTACACTATCCTCCCCGAAGGCTGAAGTTCTGACTTGCTGAGGTTCACTAACCAACCCAACTGCCTGAGTAGCTTCATGGTGAACTGGCACAATACGCTGAGCGTGTCTTCTGACCTGTGAACCATCAGGCAATCGTCAAGGTACGAGATGAACTGGATGGCTCTGCTGTGTAAGACGGTCGTAATAGGATGAATCACTCTGGTGAACAGCCAAGGGGCCCAAGATATACCAAACGGGAGGACCTTTTACTGGTATTGTCTGCCTTGGAATACAAAACGCAGGAACCTCCTGTGCGCTGGATGGATAGAGATATGAAGATACGCGTCCTCTAGATCCAACGATATCATGTAGTCTAGCGTCTACAGGGTCCTCTGAATGACTGGTAGCGTAGTGAGTCTGAACTTGGGCGGTTTCTTCAAGTGAAACTGGTTGAAGTACGCCAAGTTGTGGATGAGCCAGAACTTCTCTGAATTCTTCTTGGGTACCAGGAATATGCTCAAATAAAAGCCTGGAGTGAGATCTGTGATGTGGATTTCCTCTACGGCGTTCTTGAGAAGTAGCGTAGTAATGTTGCTTGCTAATAGCTCTTCCTGGCCAGCTCTGGGCCAAGGAACCAGCGGTCGTATGGATAAGGGAGCTACCGAGGTAGCTTGCTTGAGAAGTTTAGCAATGTTGAGCCCTGGCAGTACCTGAATGGCTGACCAGCTTGAGTCGAAGTTCTCAGACCTTCAAAGTTTAACCCTGCCCCCCCCCCCCCACTTAGACATTGATTTGACGATTACGTCACAATGTCAGTGGCGTCACCTTGACTTCACTCATAACTGCCTAAGTTGACCCAGCTGAAACTGGGCACTGGTACTCTATCAGGAGTGTAACGTTATTAACCTTCTGATGCTTAGAGGCTGCTTGGGTTACACCAGCTAGGGTAATAATGCTGAGCACTTTGAACAAGCTATATACAAACCAGTGTTTCCCCCAGAAAAAATTCACGGGGATGGCAAGGGGCAAATATGAGAGGGGGATATCTCCCTTTTAGTGAACTGCCACTACATTGGTGCTACATAATATTTATAAAGTAAAAAACAACAATAATGTTAGAACAGCTGTCATGTATTTATAGATTACATCTTCCAGTAATCACCTCAAATTCACTTGTCTTCCAAACATATCCCGCACTAAACATCAACTAAACAAAATTCCAATCCAATTTCCTCCCCTTTCATTGGTACTATCAAAACTGTATTATTACCCATTGTACCATGACTGATTATTATGAATAATTTGTATCCCTCATTTAGCAGTCTTAATATCGAACTCTATTTTAACGCGAACGGCTTCAGGCGTCATGCGAAGCCTGCGTAATAACGCATTGTGACGTCACGTAATATAATTGTGACGTCATCGCATTCTTGAACGCCGTCTTGTCGCGGGGAGCACTTTGAAACAGCGTGTTGGAAAGTACTTCGTTTGAACCGCTTGTACTCGATTGGAACTTATATCGGGGACTATATTACCACAAAGGATTGTGAAAATGCCAAAATACGTGATGTTTTGTCGTCACTGGGACTGAAGTCAGTGAAGAAGGCGATCTGTCTTCTCCAACAGCAAGTGATTGTTTGTGTTTTTCGTCTCGTTCAAGACCGTGTTGACTGTCGTGCAGTTATCGCCTCATCATCAAAATGGTGAGTGTATGATAAATACCAATATCAGCCCGGCACGTGCATATTCTCTACTGAGAGTTGTCTCATGGAAATCACTGAGGAAAAGATATTGCAATCACTTGCAGACAAAATAATGGAGCTTGATAACATTATGAAAAAGAAAACAGATTTGTCATAAATAACGACACGGCAAGGTTTGTACTTGTAAAACACATGAAAAACTACAATACGCTTCTCTTGTATTTATATGGAATTTCAAGATACCGTCGTCATCGCTTACAGATAAAATGACGTCATCGCTTACAAGTAAAATGACGTCATGCAGTATGTCACTGAGCACAAATTACAGTTTAGGTCACTATGACCATCATTCAGTACAGCCGAAACCTTACAAGAGGATTCGCAGCCTGACAGTGAATAGGCATCGTTTTGACTTTTAATCCTGTAACTTTCAATTTGTTGACTTTGTTACTGAGTTTTACGTCTAATTAAATGCTTAATAAATGGATATTGCTTTTCAGATCTTAAATTGTGCTTAGTTAATTAAAACTTCATTCAAAAGGATATAATGATAAACAGGTTATAACATGTCATTTTTCATATCGCACCTCATATCGGCCCGAGACTCCCATATCAGCCCAAGGGCCTCTATATATTGCATGGAATTGCTTATTTATTGACAATGGTGAAGGGGAAATACACTGGTGGACAAAATAAGGGAGCACATTTTGCATCATGCCAATGGCAGTGGTTTGTCCAGAGCGATCGGCGACGAAGTCCGCTCAGCCACTGAGAATTCACCCAAAAATAAACGAAGATCAACAACTGATTTTGCAAAGTTGCCATTCGGTATTTTATCATTTCCCTTAATTGTGACTGAATGTTTCTGATGTTCTGAAATGAAATTTATTTTCCATTCTTCTTGTCCAGAGAATTTTAAATCATTCATCGTGGAAGTTACTCCACCGGAATGGCTAAAGGCGAAGACATGCATGTACAATCTCCCTGGGGCCAAAAGAAAGGCTAGGAAAGGAAATATATGTTTATGGTCTCAGGAATAATAATTTGCCTGATATTACATATGTTTAAGGACATTTACAGCCTTGGGGTCTTGACAAAAGTCTAGGGACAGATGAGAACACATTTGACTCTCATACGCGGCCGTCTGACATTTAGTGTGTCGCGGAGACATGTTGGCAGAGAGTCAATTCTAAATCACAGCCATTACTGTAGGGGGCAGATCAAGACACAGTTGACTCTCATACGCGGCCGTCTGACATTTAGTGTGTCGCGGAGACATGTTGGCAGAGAGTCAAGTCTTAATCACAGCCAATACTGTAGGGGACAGATCGAGACACAGTTGACTCTCATACGCGGCCGTCTGACATTTAGTGTGCCGCGGAGACATGTTGGCAGAGAGTCCATTTTTAATCACATCTATATCTGTAGAGGACAGATGAGAACACATTTGACTCTAATACGCTGCTCTTTGACATTAACTGTGTCTCGAAACATCTTGGCAGAAATTCATTTCGAAATCAGTTATAACAGACAAGAACAGATTGGATTCTCGTATGCGGCCCCCTGACATTTAGTGTGTTGCTGACAGTTCTTAGCAGAGAGTCAGTTTCTAATCACAGTTATTACTTATGTAAGGGAACACCGGTCGTTGTTCAGGTATTTGGTAGTCTACCCAACCGGAACAGCAATTTCTTGATAATTAAATTCCTGGAATTTGTGTCTTTAGGTGAACGCCAGTTGCTTCTTGTTCAGATATTTTGGTACCAAACGTGAATAGCAATTTCTTAATAAATTAAATTCCTGGAAATTCTGGAATTTGTTTCCTCAGATGAACACCAGTTGTTTATTATTAATTTTAAAATGTTTGTAACTAGTTTACATTAACATATATTGCACAGATTCTCCGCGTATATTATTCGTACTTGACAGATATATTGCCTCAACCGTGCAAATCATAAAGCTTCAGTAACAGCTGCCGGTGTAAAGTCTGAAACTATACCTCCTCTTCAACTATACCCGGGTAGATTTCGGAATTTACACCGGGCTTTCACTGTGTCTCTGTCTTTTGTCTCGGATCTCACGTGGATTACAAATAGGAAAGGACTCTTCACCTATTTATCGAGCACTTGAACCTCGTCACAATGTATATAATCCCTGTAAAAAAAGTAAAATAGTTTAGCACAAAACAAACTTGCATTTTATTACAAAACATATTTATGGAGCGCACTCAGCGCAGCGGTCCAGTGGCAGTGTCTCCGCCTACCAATCACAAGGTCCGGAGTTCGATTCCCGGATTTGACACTGCGTTGTTTACTTAGACAAGAAACTTAATCCACATTGTCTTAGTCGACCCAGCTGAAACTGGGTACTGGTCCTCCAATTGTTGGAGTGTAATGACCTTCTAGCGCTGAAAGGCAGCTT
>JAUELE010255851.1:0-19094 GCA_031471655.1 Diodora aspera | reverse complement strand
ATTTTCCGGGGGAAATTAGGCTATATATAGCCCCTTTTCCGGGGGGGATTTAGGCTAGGGGGGAAATCCCACTCTCTGACACCGGGACACCCATCCAGCTAATGCCAGGGCTCCACCTTGCTTAACTTCTCAAGTGAGTGACCAACGTGCGGCGCACGAGACCAACTCACCTCACATTTATCTCTATTACACATGAAACACACGTTTTTTGTCGTCGGTCGTATTTCAAAGTCTGTGTTGCGTTTCTTTTGGACATCAGTATATTTTGATAAATATTGACATTTCCTGTCATGGGATTCTACGTTCTCATGATAGACAATTTCACAAAATTGGCTTGACTGAAGGCGTGGTATCTACTCTACAATCGACTGTATTTTCTCTCCCGGAGGTTAACAAGTGTCAAAATACTTATTTACTTGTGCAATCATTGAGGAATGACTGTATGCTGCATGTAATTGGCTTGTAATTTTCTATTTTCAAATGAACTGATGGAAGCAAATACGGGAACGAAGTTATATGTGAGATAATATCTTTTACTGACAATCCATTGTGAACATCTCGCAAATATTCTGATCAGCCATAAAACACATGAACTGGCAGTGTGTCCTTCATGTCTCCGGATGAACACTTGAGATGATGTTTCAGATGTAAGTGTTTCCAGCTACGACCCTTGATTTCTTTCCATCATATGAAAGAAAGACTAGATTCGAATGTTTTACGGTAACTACAGTAGTCTACATCAGTTACGTTCACAGTTGTCAAAATACCGATGTATTAATGCACGCCCTGGGATATGTGTACAGTTAATATACATAAACATCACGTGTTTACACTCTGTATTTATACACAGTCGGGATTTCTGTCAGTCAGAGAATCCCAAAATTCCTCCGGTAACTGTCCGCCTCAGTACAAAGATGAAATCAGACAACAGATAGCACAGAAAACACGTGTCTGTTGCAAGGTAATCGAAGACACATGAGGCCATGAATATATGGAACATATATAATTAATAGATCAGAGTGTGAGAGTTAGACTTTTTGTCATGGCCTAGATAATTGAACATCTCACTCTTACATAGCCATCTCTGCTTGGCCCTGCCTCAGGCATAGCTAGGAAAGGCAATATAGTTCCAGGAATAATAACCTGCCTCTGATTTTACATAAATGTAAGGGACTTTACAGCTTTATAGGTTCTTGACAAAGTCTATGTGAGAGTGAGTGACTCAGTCAGTTGGTGTTGTTTGGGCTTTTTCTATTTTATTATATTTTATATTTAGTTATTTTTTAAATTAATATTTCACCTACTTTTTGGCAATCTTTTAGCCATGTCACCAAGGCTTTATCTACATCATGTCCGTGTTAAGAGTTCAGTCTTCGACTGATGGAGAGGTGCCAAGGCGGGGTGAGAACCTACAAACACCATGGCAGACAGATTATCTTGCTCCCCAGAGTGTCAAAATGTAGTATAGTTTCGTTAATACATCATTTTTACAAGCCTAAAACACAGAGTGCATATATCAGACATCTAAGCAGCGTTTCACATTTCTTGCTTATGCTCGGTAAATTTGAGAATGGAATAAAGCACTTGCTTAATTAGTTTATCTTCATTTTGAGACAAGCCCTAGGGACTGGAAGTTGAAAAATGTCATTTGCAGACATCAAATCCTTGTTAAAGGGGATACACGTTGCAACCGACATCCGACCACTCAGCTAAATTGCAGTCGGTTAGCACGTCAGCTGCATCAGAACAGGTGGCTGGAGCAGACCTGAAACGGCGTGAAATGCGAGGCTAGCAGCTACGACAAACCAACGCTTGTCAGAGAACAGGGCACCACTGCTGTGTGAGGAGCTCTGGCTGATCAAATGTGTACGCGTCAGACTTATCAGTGTTATGGTCAGTCCCTCAGTCACACACGTTGTGTAGGCGAGTGAACTAGCGAGCAAGCCAGCGCTCACCGTCATACTGGTATTGACGTACTCATCGCAAGGAATAACACCTTTCCAATGGATAGAATCTCCCCATTTCAGGATATATAAGGACGATGTCTTTACGAACAGGAATTCGGCACTAAATTCGATTTTAAACTGACTCCGCTGTAGACTGGAAAGATTCATACCGAAGGATTCGAGACCTTAAAAGTCATGGATTCCTTAAACTTAAGAGGTGTTATAGCCGGATTATATACTTGGTTTCTGAATATTTTCCACTGAATTTGTTTTGGATTTAATTGTTGATACACGACTGGATGCACAATGGGTTGTCATATGTCACGTGATGGAAAGAAGGATAACTGTAATGAAATAGACAATTACTTGAGCAATGAAGAGGTTGATCTCATTCGAAAAAGTTGGAGGGCTGTAGAGCATGACTTAGAGGACACCGGACTGGTAATGTTTAACAGGTAAGACATTGGTTTCTGTGTGATCTCGTCCACTAACGTCATATGTACGGAGAACTTAGAGTGTGCAGCTGCGCAGAGAATAAGAAAAGCCATGAATTAAATTTAAACTTTTTGATTTCTTTTTAAACAGGTTAAATTCAGGTCTGTAACATTTTAACTTTGCAGGCAGGGTTTGTCTATAGAATATAACATACAGACGAATACAAAACTTCAAACTGGTTGTGTTATTTTAAACAAGTTGTGTCATTGTACGAATGTGTTAATTCATTTTAAAATAACATTATTTTGAGGGTTTATGTGTTTTGTTTCTTTTTACCATCAAAGTCGTAGTATTTATAGACATAATAAACACCACAAGATGCACCTTGAAGTAAGAGAGTCGAATTCACATAATCGTGTCGAACGCAGCAATGTTTATTATGAAACGCGGGAACGATGCCAGGTAATAATAAAATTATGTTCGCGGTTGAATGTGTATCGAATTTATCTATTAACATCGGGTGTGGTCTGAATTATTTTAAATGCTGTGCAACTGCGACAGAATAAATGTTATTGCCGGTCACCTGGGAAAGGAAAGGCATAGATTCAATTGCATTGCCGACAATATTTACTATGGAAGAAGGGCTGGAATAAGATAGAACCCACCTGAGTCAGCCAGTGGCATCGTTCATGTAAAGCAATATGTTGACTGTTAATAAACGAACAAATACACCTTCCCGTCAGCGTGAACGCGGTGGACCCTATTCTGACTTCAGGAAATACTATTGTTCGCCTAATCTTGCAAATCAGGACAAATACCTGGGTTTTTTTCTTAAAGGGTCCCTCTCTTGTATGTGAGGAAAACATGTGTCCTAAGATATGTTAGCCAAGCATTACGTTGTACATTAGCACATTGGTGAAAACGAGCACTTTATAAATTAGGTTGATTATTGCATGAGAATAAATTTGTTTGGATTTTAGAAAAATATGTTTGCAATCATTTTGTCATGCGAAAATAGTTGTATTTATCCCCAATCTCCGTCATGTGGATGAAGTAAAGATGTTGTTAATGCTACTTAAGAACACGTTACCAGTACTTCCGCTCTGCTGAAACAACATTGGAGGAGCTCTTGGTCCCGCAATTATTAAACAAGGCTTTATTTATGATCCCATATAAACACTCCAGTCGAGAGGGAGGAAGATGTCAAGTGACCAACAACCTCTGTCGAGTGTTTCTCACCAATGTACATGTCAAGCAGGTTACGGTCTTGGGGTCTTGACAAGGAAAAGACAATTATTCTATGGTGCAGCTCTCTTCCCTGCAAGGCCTGCAGCTGTTTAGCACTGCTAGAAGACTGTTCTCTGGAGGTTCTGCCTTAGTCACAACTAGGACTTGACATTTCATCACTGAAGTGCAACTCTCTCTCTCTTTCGCTCTCTGTCTCTGTCTCTCTCTCTGCAAGTAAAGCCCTTTGCCCAAGGTAACACCACTGGCATTGCCAGCGTCTCAGTGTGAGGCAGGGAAGAAGGCCTGGAAGCGTTCAATGCCAGCCGATCACTCATCCAACTACTCTCTCTCTCTCTCGCTCTCTCTCTCCCTCTCTCACACTGTTTCTCTCAGTGAGTGTATACTCAATGAGTGTCATGAAGATTAGCTTAGCGATACCTTTCTCTCTCAGAGAACACAACCCAGTGATCCAATGTTTGTTTCAAGACACTTTATTTCATCGATCTCATTTAGAAACTTCTTCATTTTGGGCTGAGTTTGGTCTCCGGCATAACCCGTAAGTAACAATTCAGATTGACAAATGTAGGCGATGTCGAGTTCAAATAGGAGTTTGATGAGTGATCAGCTCGAGTTGTAAACCTCTCAAGCTCTGCATCACACCGATACATCTCAGCGCTGTCACCTTGGACAAATGGCTTTGCTCGTAAATCGCCCCGGTACACTTAACCTTACAACATCTAACAGACAGTTTATGCTGTGTAATTCCGGCGAGTTGAGAAATGTTGTACATTGTTTTAAAGACAAAAGTAATAATATAGAAAGCGTTGAGCATGCACTTGCATGAGGTTGGCGGGATCTAACTGTCCTCATCATCCGTATATCCGTCACAGAATTCACCTTAAGGCTGAACGATTTCAACATGAAACGTTAATTGAGGTCCTACGATCACTGTGTTAATATAAACGATTGGCTGAAATAATAATACTTTGATTCGTTGACTAAAAGAGGTATAAAACATATACCTTATTAATGCTGAACCTACGGCTTAACTTTTACAAAGATTGGGAATTTCGTCTGAGTTTTAAACGTGGCGATTGGGAGACTTCTCCCTCACTGGCGTAAGGCATTAGGGCTGAAAATGAAGTGTCCTCGGCAGGATTCTAACTCACACCCGTTGGTATCAACGGGGTAAACTGGCTGAGCGTTCTACCACTACCTATTCTGCATTTTATGGTTCGGAATTAACGTCGATTGCAAGCATATGACAGTATGTGAAATACAACAGGTGTGGAACGGAAAGAGACTCCCCATCCGGGGGAATAGAATGGAAAGAAAGGGAGTGGACCATGAAGAGTTCTCTTAGCTTGGCTCAAGCCTATTTGTACATGTGGAAAACGCGTATCTAAGAAGGTAGTGTGTGTGAAACAACCTATACCATAAGCTCTATCACTGTCTTTACTGAATTAATGTACTGTATATGGTTACCTGGTCTGGAAATGCAAATCAGGGAGAACGTATTTCGGCATTGACCAGCTGGGATGTACGAATATTAGCTGACCCAATACATTCACGAAAACTCGCCATTTTATCAAAAAAACATCGTCTTCGAAGAGAATTAAGACAATCATTAAGTGTAAGCGTAGGAGGTACCCATTAAACGTGATTGGCGTCTGCATCATATGCGAATTAGAGAAAGCATTTGCTAATCGTAAGCAACATAACGAGCGATTAACCGATAGTTAGAAAGCGCTCAGATCCAAGACTACAATCAGTAGAATTCAGATACTTTGTGCCATACCCAAACCACATTACCGGCTTTGAGAGAGTATTGATGGAAATAAAAATACATGTTCTACCGTGGCCGTCATTCAGGGAGCTATTTTTCTCCTGGTGGTCATAAAGTGAGAAGGTAATAGGCACAAAACCAGAAGCTTGTACCTCAATGCCTGTACAATCGCCTGCGTGTGCGTATTGTGGATGTTTTCTCAATAAACTGGGCTTGTTTATCCTGGAAAGTGTAGATATGCCAGTCGTTTGAGTTTGTCTATGAGAATAGCTGATTTTCTATCAAACCACAGTCATGAGTCCCGGGGGAACAATTCCTGGATTTCTAGCGAAAGATCAGGCGTCGATCTAAAGTTTATAGTGGTAGTAATACGTTCATCAGATCATATTTTGAGAGTAGTTTGATGGCGTTTCCTGCGGTTCAGATCTCGGATACAGTTAGTTTGTTACAAGATGGAAGCTTGCTTCACCAGTCGAAAAATTGACTCTTGATGCGGAGAAACCTGTTTCCGTCTGCACTGACGAATCGGATCACATTATAGCTTTGGTTAGTGAAAGATGCTGATAGCTTCTGGCGAGGTTCGAACCCGTGACCAACATGTAACCTATTGCAGATGGGTTAATTCATTTCGCTCTGAAGATAGAGTTTGTGAGACATTATCCAAATTGTACTACCCTGTTTCAATATATTCAGACGTCACACAGCGAAGTGCCTGAATCCGGGGCCGGAGGAACGGGGGTGGGAGCTAAGGATGCTTAGCCCCTCTTCTTTTTCCTGTCTTTGGAAAATGTGCTGATAAGAATTTAGAGTAATAATGCACTCAGTTGCCCCTAGTGTTGAGACTATCCAAGCGATCAATACACAAAAGAAGAGAAGAGGCTTTGTCGGTAGGTTTGAATACCTTTATGTTGATTTCTAGCAATATATCCAATATGCAATTTTCGTATCATTTCTCTCTCTTTTTTGACCTCATGGGTAGTTACACACGGGGAGAGTGCATACATAAAATCTTGCAGTGCTTGGTATGCGGTTCTCATACTGATGTAAAGTGGACACACTTGGTCTAGAAGTTTACCGAGCAATTTCGACACACTAAAACTTTCGACAGGTCCCTTCGTAAAAACACTAATTACAATCGTAAGCAGTAAAACATCCTCCCTTAAAATCGTCGCTAACAGTTGTTTTACTGCCCATCCGTGTTACTTTAGCAATAAAGACCAATAAACCAGAACATTTGTAAAGTATCGGAGGACAAGGTGCACCATGAAACAGACATTAGTCTTACAGGGTACAAGTAATTTCAACATTAACCTTAAATAATTTGGGTAGGAGTAGTTACAATGGAGTTAAAGGTGACATGAGCCCCATGTGTCGAAACACTTGAAAAAAGATCAGGACTGTTCAAAAACAAAGAGGTGAATCAAGACTTGCAGTACTTCTTCGTTATATATTTGGTTTGGTTTTCCTATAACTGAACAAGAGCGGATCACAATTCTTGCAAAACGTCTACGATGTATATTCGTAGAATGTTAAAGTTTGGGTTTGCTATTACCGGACACGAGCGGATAACCATGCTTGCAAGACGTATACGTTATAAGCATTATTCATGCACTGGTTGGCCTACGACTGAAGAGTAGAAGATAGACATGTTTGTAACAATTGTACGTTATATATCCGGGGAATTAAATATTTTTTCGGCGGGGGGGGGGGGGGGGTGTAATAAAATGTAAAGAGAATGACTGCAGAGAAAGGTTAGGAAGGAGACTGGTTATTTGATGGTAGAACAAAAATCCGTCTGCATTCCCCGGGACTAAGTGAATACGGCGTTATTTAATCAGTCATACGCTTTTACAATGTATGATTTACAGTTTATGTTATTTATTTCTCGGACCTGTTAAGTGTGCGGCAGCACGATTTCAACTTTAAGTAAGAGAACCAGTTTTGAAACTGCCATTTCTGTGGACTATGTAGAGTGAGATCTTTGATAAATATTCACGATGGAGACGCGGTTCAAATGCGGTTCAAATGCCGAACACGAAATACATACATAAATGTACATTGTGTACTATACGGAGTAATTAAACACATCAGTATTTTCATTTTTAGTTTTATATAAATCAAAATAAACAGTGTTTATATAAATATTTGACATACACGTCCTCAATGTTTTAACATACTGCATATTCACAATTACCTAGTATATTAGTGTAGTGTGGTGCTGCTTTTGGTAAACATAGACTCCAATCTTTTCAAGATGTGTCCTAATTCTTTTCATTGATGCCAGCTGCCTAGTTGACAGATGGCGGCAATCCAGTTTCTTAATGATGCCAATACCTCACTATCGCTTTACATTTGTCTAAATTGAAGGTAAGGCACATTGCCAGGAACCTTACTTTCATATTGATTGTATTCAATCAAGTCCAAAATGTGCGAGTGCGTAGTAGATTGATTAAAGCTTATCACACGTCTAAGTTATCTTACTCTGCCTAGCTGGTCATCGATCAGTGGGAATACAGATTCACTCTGGTGAGCAAACACACTCACGCAAATGCACACACGCAAAAGTAAACTAATAGGTTTGATGTCGTTACGTAACAAATATCCATCGTGAGAACCTTTGTACACAGGTTTTGAAACATTAGCAGGAAGACAAATAAACACTGAGGATATAGCACAATTTACAAAACACCATCATAAAAGATCACGAGTCAGACGCTGGATGAAAGCACAATGATAATGTAATTGATAACAAATCTGGATAATTAACCTATGTGCTGGTATTGTTCACTGTAAAATCTAATAATAATATGTTGCTGCTGATTAAAAGATGAGCGACCAAATGATTATATTTAAACGTGCATGTGTATCCACTGGCTCTACCTTCGACACATCTTTCTCTCAACCAGTTGCAACATACTTTCAGGTGAACTTTTCAGTTTTTAAATAATTATATATGTCAGTTTGACTCATTCTGTTCCACTCATCAGATAGATCAACGCGGAGATCACTGAGAGCTAGGGTGGATTTTCAGGTTGACGTGCACGTGGATCAATACCCCCAGACCTGTTAAAGGGGGGGGGGGGAGTATGTCTGCACTGGTACCAGCACAATAATAACGACGTGCTATTGACGCCCAAGGGTGGTTCTACCATGTAGATTTAAAGATGTATCTTGAATACCACCACCATACCCTTCCTTTTAGTATAGCATATAAAGGTATATTCACTCAAAACTCACACTGACTATACATGTATAATTATGAATTGCAATTGTGGAATTCTACTCGATTGACGTCCGTGACAGGTAAGCATTCACTTCGCAGACTCGAATCCCAATTTCACGATCATTTCCAACAGTTCTAACTACATGTATATAGTATCTCGTGTTTGAACGCTCGTGTGAATCTTGCAAGCAAACTAATCGAACTACAGAGCAATAATCTGAATATATGCTCGTCAATATCGTTGTTTGTCTATCATTCCTTTCACGACTGCTTGGTCGTACCAGTACTCAAAATATTGTAAGTGGTTTTTTTATTCGTTTGTTGTGGGGAAAGTATTGTTCGAGACAAAACATCCTTTCAGCAGAGACTGCGCATACTTTGTTAGACTCTCATCAAGTCCCTGTGACTGTGATTATACTAGAATGCCCTGTTTAACATGATATCCCTTAACTTCGCCTGCCAGCCACAGGTCCCAGCATGGATAGGGTGATCTGCATTACCGGTGCACATAGCAATTTACAATTAATGACAAGAGAGTGATTAAAAGTGACTTAGAGACTTGACAAACCTCTTGTACTTTGTAAGCAATATAAACTTGGCAATATTTTCTCATTGCATCTTCAGGGTGACAAATAAAACATGTGTTTAATGTTACTGTTGTAAGGTGTAACAATTCCATACACATCACAATGAACTCCCAGAAAAAAACAGTGATTAAAGCTACTATTACTTCTTTCATTGCTACTACTACTTCATTTACAATTACCACTGTTATTACAATTGCCACTGCTGCTACTGCTGTTGGTGCTGACACTGCTACTGCTCTAACTAATACTACTATTGCTGACAGTACGACCATCTACTGCTACTACCACCGCGACCAGTACTACTGCTGATAAGACTAATGCCACTGCTACTTCTATTACCTCTATAACTAAAACTGTTAGTACACGTACTACTATCGCTGCTACTACTTTGACTGCTACTACTATTACTACTACGACTACTACTTCTAAAATAACTACTGCTGCTAACTTCTGCTAACTATTACTAACCAAAAGATTACATCCCCCAGCTATACGGCTGTGGATATATAGATTTCTACATCTACGTGTATATATCTTTCCGGACTGACCAGACCTTTACCAATTAGAGTCCGCCGAGGGAGAGCAATTAACCCGGGTACCTTTCAACCTTTGGAAGAATACAAGGACATATTTGAAAGACAACCATATGATCATCGTTATAAAGCAACATTCAAGTCAATTAGCAGTGACATTTTTAAATGAGGCACCGAAACGGCAGATTAATCCGGTAATAAGAAATTGTAATGATTGGATATATGTTATTATTCGCTTTGTTGTACTCACGGGATTGCATTTCATAATGGCGTGATATTAACAGTGTCCGCTTAATAAGCTAACGTTGTTGACCATATACACCTATATCCAATAGAGATAATTATAACACTGGCGATTTACCGTCCATGCTAATTGAAATATGTTCATTAAAATGAGACTAGGGTTACCAGGTTCAAAATATACTCTTGGATAAAAATAAAGGAACACTATGTTGGACACGTTGTTAATTAAACAACAATAAGTGTCAGGCACAACACATCCTGACAGTTCATGTATTTTCATGGTTGATTAGAATATCCGAAATGTTCTAAATGCATTCTACATACAAGAAGACCATAATACCTACTATCGAAGGTAAGGTTCCAAACTGTCGTAACTGAAAATCATAAGTTTTCAGGGAAAGCAAAACACTTCCTTATTTTCAGATACGATAGTTTAGAACCTTACCGTCGATATGCACCTTTGTTACAATATTTGTTTCCGTCACTAGATACATAAAATGGCATGTTCACAACATGACAAGTGGAGTCCAGGTCTACACTCATTACTTCATCCACGGACCTTAATTAAGGTCCGTGCTTCATCGAACGCGTACGCGTATTGTGTGTTTTTGCCAGAATCAGATATAAATATTGATAGTCGCAAACTTTCGTTATCAGGTTTCTTGACTAAGGTCGTAAATAGAAACGGAAGAGAATATTTGTATATCAGATTATTATCCATTGTTTTAATTCACAGTTTCAAAACTGTAATGCGTGGACATTTTTATCTCTCTTTTCGTCGTTAATAATAATAATAACACTTTATTATCCAAGTATACATTTTACATGGATATGTTCTGTTGTATCCATGTTTTTTTTAAAAACCTTTGTTATCCATTTTGTTAAACTCTTGTAGAGAGAAATATAAATTATAGTTTAATAAATAATGTTACTGTAATACAATTTCTGGAATACTAGTGGTAGATTTGAGATTGTAGACTGTAGAACTTGTTAACTGTATGCTACCTTTGGAGTTGGACCTTTTATGTTTAAGATGCAATGTGGGATACATGACAAACAAATTCTCTTTGTGCAGTAAACATGTATGTTTCTAAGGCAGTAGCCAAGCGCTTGCCGGAAATATGCACAAACACTAAATTCTCAATTAAAAGCACGTCTGTTTCCGTAGCAACTGTAATGTGGTTAGCACTTTTGTTGTTATGTGTTTTTATCTTTTTTTACAAAAATAGCATAAGGATTCTATACATTCAAATTGACAACTGCGATGTCATTCAACGTTGACCTGCGTTCAATGGACATCTGCAAATTTGGAATAACGATTGTATATATTTACGACTTGAATGAGACTTTAAAATATGTTGAATTGTACATAACGTTAAAGATACATTATTCTCGATGCCCAAGAATAAAGAGGCTTATAAACATATAAGTACGTAGTTCGTTTAACGAGTTTAATTTAACGTTTAATTTTGAGGGGTTGGGGAAGTACACGCGCCTGCAATTCCGAACCTCGACTTAGCGCTCAGTTGCACTTTGGTTAATCTACCACTGACAAAGGAGATAAATGAACGCATGATTATTTAAACAATTAAACCAAGCACACAAAATCAGAATACGATGAACATCCATGCATAACCTGCCATCCCTCGACAGCAGTTGCACACTCAGCAGTTGCAGTGGTCAGTGAGGTCATAGTTTAGGCTATGGCTCAATTTACATTTGCTTATCAGTAGATAAGAGACTGTTACTTACGCTAAGTATCCATATTATCGGCAATTTCGTTCGTGTTTCAAACCGCCAATAGCCAATAAATAAGACACCAATGCAGCTGAACTATTTGCAATGTAATGTTTGTCTGTTAAGATAGAAAGAGATTTAATGAAGCTGAACTGTTGTTCAGAACCTCTAAACTAAATGGAATAATGTACTGGAAAACCTGTTTTCTGGGACTGAAAGACGTAATGCCGCTGGAAACGTACTCTCCTGTACCAAAAAGTCTGTTGCCTGAAGCACAAGACTGAACTGGGCACGTCTGTGGGACGATGGTATTAAAAGATAAACTCGTTCTCTTGTTCAGACGCATGGTAGTTGCATTCCTGCATAGAATATCTTCCAGCAAGTTGCTTTGGCCGCATCATTAACAATGCAGTATTGACCCTTGGGTGCTTGAGAACCTACTGTTGGAGAAATTCGCAGAACATCATCTTTAGATGTAGTCGTTGTATGGTAATGGTGAGTTGGGTTTTTGGTTTTTGCTGAACTCTTGGAAGTACCGTGAATACGTAAGTGTTTTGTGGGTGTCCTCTTATGAAGGCATCAAACAGTACATTACAAAAGGACAGGAGATCTGTAGCGTTAGGAAGAGAGGTAGTAATTAACAGTGCAATAAGCATTGACGTATGAGCCCGATTCGGGCAAACTTGCTCAGAATTCGGGCAACAACGCCCCAAGATTCGGGCACAGCAGAGTGTCAACGGTTCTTTTGTTGTTTTGTTTTGCTTCTCGGTTATTATTCTAAGTGGTCATTTTTCGGGCAAGAAGGTCACTGCCTCCCCCCCCCCTCCACACACCCTAACTCCGAGGGTGCCCATACGCCTATGGCAATAAGAGTACCAGTGGGTTGGTGTGGTAATGTGGTCAGTGTAGTTTTGGAAATAGTAGTAGTAGTAGTTTTGCTGGTGTGAATAATGCGGTTGTAGAGGTTTTGGTAAGTATAGTATTAGTAGTATATTAGCATCAGCAGTAGTAGTAGTCTGAGTGGTAGTCGTAGTTACAGTGGTATCAGGTGCTTTAGTTAAGTGTGTGTGGAAACAAAAACAAAAGGAGGTATTTAACAGATGTCACATATGTGTTTTTCAGTTGGTAGCAGGACATACTTCGACTTAATCTCTAAGCAATGAATATAGAAGGGACTGTTGTATTCAAGGTTCAGGCCTCAGTTACATGTTTTTTTCCACCTGTAGATATAGAGAAGTGGCTCCAGAATAAGCCGCCAGAGAATGACTGAATAAATGAGTGAGTGAGTGAGTGAATACGGGACAATGTGTATCATTTGTCAGCTAAAATGTTTTCTTCCAGCTGTTAATTATACTTTGCAAGGGATTACCGTTCAGCTGTGTGCACTATCACCACATGGCAAGAACATATGTGACAAGCACATGCCATTTCCTGACATTCCTCTTCTTGGTGAGATTAATTTCATCGGATCCGTGTTACAGAGGAATTAGTCCTGAAAATGGAAACTATACAACGACATGAATTCGATACTAGATGCGAACACCAGTTGGCGTGATTTCAATAATTGTGCTTTTCAAGATATTTGTCACATGAAATTGTTAGAGGAATCATATTAGTTCGGATTTGTTGAAAAGTGATGCATAATGACAGCAGTCAGAAAATGCAATTTTCGTGAAGCCATAACTTGGCACATATGCATCTGTGCGCTAGCTATTTTAGTCCTGACAGGCATCTACTCGTATAGCAAAAGTTCAAAGGTAATGGATTGCATAACTCTGCGTTGTCAGCAAAACAAGTTAAATTAGAGCCACGCCCACTCTTTACAACCTTTTTCATATCTCAGAAGCTAAAGATGACGCAGTCTTAAAATTTGTCATTAGTTGATGGGTACATTACATTACATGACGTTATTTACAGAGTGTATTAAGCAAATCAGTGTTTGTCAGTTTGAAAAAAGGTTCTAAAATGTGTTGCTTTGATATGGAATCCCCATTTGAGATTTGAAAATAGCTGCATATGTTCTGTCTGTAAAATTATATATTATCTGCGTTTCCGTTTTAACTGATACTCAAAGGTTGGATAATAGCTAGGTAAGTACTGTCAGGCAGACATTTTGTTTTGAATCAGTTATATTCTAATATGGATCAAGCAACTGTCAAGTAAATTGTGTACGATACGAGAAAACGGCATTTGAAGGTTCATAATTTATGTAAAGACAGAACTTAGCGGTAACGTTCAGATATGCGACAACCATTAAAAGCACAGCAAAATAGGAAAGGATACCCGCAGTATTCTAAAGTGCGATATAAAGCATTCTACCTGCGTGATCAACCACATTCAATTATATTCTCACTTTGTTTTGAATGTTGTACTCATTGTGAGATTGGCGCACTATGAAAGAGGTAACTGCAGATGGGTGTTATCGTAGAAAAGGTATCTGCAGGCCGCAGATAGTAGCTGTTGCATGTTTTCACCTTTTCAGTGTTATTTTGCCGTGCATCACATGGGTGGGTCTGGAATATTTGGGAGATACACAATGAAATAGTATAGACAATGTGCCACAGACACCAATCCTTAATACAAATTTCATAGAATAAGTATTGATCTGTTAAGATTGATTAAATTGACAAAATAATCAATAATAATATTGGAAATGCGATTTGACAACGATTGCAAAACAGTTACATATACTTAAGGACTGTCTCTGCTGTATGTTACCTGTGTTTCCCTTTCAACTGAGTCTCAGGGGCTGGAAAATAGCTATGTAAGTTCTACCTATAAAACCATATATTGCCTGTGTTTGGCTTTCAACTGATACACAGGGACTAGAACATATCTAGTAGGTAAGTTCTGTCTATAAAACCATATATTACCTGTGTTTCTCTTTCAAGTGATAGTCAGGGACTGGAAAATAACTATGTATGCAGACGTCTCTCACATCCCCAACAAACTTCCTACCTATCGTTGGTATTCAATCAGAAGCGAACATGACTTGTTAAGTAAAATGGCGGTCGCTTAATCCCCTCGCGTTTATCGCCATCTGGAACTACCGTGTGTAAACTCTGATTAGCACGAGGCTATCCCTAATGCCGAAAATAGATCCCTTCCGGTAAAATTGGAAATATCTGAATCACTATCAACAGTTGTCTCAGGCAGATATTATGGTTTTCATTCGGAAATATGTAGTTTTGGTCTCTTCCAGAGGCAATTCGCTATCTCTGTGGACACACTGGACCCTAAGGGGATGGAAAACACCACATTAATAATAATTATCGGACAACTATTGAACTGTCGGTGTAATGACTTTCATATAATTGTCATAATGACGGGTAAAAAAGTAACTTAAGTTTTCTTGTGGAATGTCTATTTTGTAAAATGGACTGAGGAAATGTGCAGTAACATGATAAGAAGGCTACGTTTGTTCGTTATGTTTTATAAAGGTGGTAATTTAGCTGTTTTGTTACATATCTAGTCAATATTAAAGTAATGATTTAAGCGTGTATTGTTTTTCGCAAGTCGTACATAAGCTACATAAAACGTCAATAAACAGGTGTCGTGCAATATCAGTCATTATGAATATTTCACCGAACTGCTGCAAACATATCTGCAAAAGTAGCTATTAACCTGTTTCAGTGAGTGACCCTTAAATAGTTGGGCTGAGTATATACTAGTATACCTATCAACCTGCCGTCACCCTTGTATTGGGTGTTTGCACCTGCTGTTTTCATCTCATGGACAGCGCCACAGCAGTTGGCTGGTAGTCATCCCGCAGGCGGTTCAGGGATAAAATCCACCCGCTTAATATGGCATTCGGCTTAGCTTCGTAAAATCCAAACATGGACACCCATAATTACTGTCATTATATCAATATATTCACTGTTCAGGTATTCTGTCCGAATTCGCTCCATTTCTTCTATTTCACTCAATTTTCTCTTTCTTTCGCTTCCTTCGAAGTAAAATACCTAGGTATTTCATTCTTGAGAGTTGTATCTTTTATGAGCATATTGTAGTTGAACTTCAGCTGAGGATCATGCTCAATCTAATATCACCCAACATCCTCACCCTCTCTCGGAGCAATGCATGTTATCGTCAGAGGTTTGTACACTACTAGTAAGATCAACAAAGGCAAAAATGTAATACTCACAGTACAAATTTAAATAACTAAAAATCCCTGCAGTTTTTAAATCCTGTAGAGAGGTTGCCCAATGTCTTGTCCAGATTCTTCGATTTGAAGACGGCTTAATATTCTAAATCAAATGCTTGTCCAAGACCAATTTACACAATGAAAACTACAACTGTGCTTGTCTATTTGAAACTCATATGAGAGAAACTCATCCCTGATCGTGTTTGAATTTCGGACTGTAAGTTCCAACACGCGACAATACGCTGCCTTTTAATCACGGTGTAGTAAGTAACAATAAAATTCGGTCACAATAATAACCTCGGGAAAAACCCACCCTCTTTAATCTGATTCAGGTGTAAAGGTTTGATAAACTTTTTCGCTTTTTTTAGTTTTCAAGTATGTGTATATTTATCTGTATCATGTGTTTTAAATCAGCATTTTTAAAACTCTGGTACATTTCATTTTGTATGGAATATACACCTCTGTAGTGCGGAAATGCGCGTTATGACGGCAGTATTCTTAACACTCATACCCTTGAACTGTCCTGCAACACAATAATTCGTTCCAACATTATTAACTGGTCACCAGGCCAGAATTATTGCAATATGAGACCGAAGTCCAATCCTGTTTTCTCGCAATTACATTTTCATGATTGGAAGCACGGGCCAAATCTGCTAGCCAGATGTCAAGTGCATGTGTTCCCTTGCTGGTTATGATTAAGCTTTACCCAACATGTTTTGCACCTTGATCCTGACGTGAGTGATGTGGGTCCGGCCGGACATTAGTGCCACCTCGTGTTGGGCTGGGCTGCCACCTACCTGCTAACGTTGGTTTCTGTGAATGGTGTTTCGGTGCAGGCAATTGCAAGGTGCTATGGTTTAGTTAAGATACTGAGCCCTAACATGTATCTCCTTCTTCCTTCTCTTTCACTTCCTACTTCTTGCTTCATCTTCACCTAACTTTACTTGCTTTATCTTCACCTAATTTTACTTGCTTAATTTTACCGCCTTTCTCCCTTTTCTCTCGTTTTCTTCGCGTATTTCATCTTGCTTCATCGTCATCTGCTGTTTTTGCTTCTCTTTCATCCCTTCGGTTTGCTTCTTCTTCGTTTCCTTCTTGCTCGTTCTTTACCTTCTTCTTGCTTCATCGTCGCGTCCTCCTTCTGGCGTTTTCTTCACTTATTTCATCTTGCTTCATCTTCACCTTCTGCTCCATGCTTCTCTTTTACCCTCTTCTGTTTGCGTCATCATCTTCTCCTTCTTCTTGCCGTTTCTTCACCTATTTCATCTTGCTTCATCTTCCCCGTCTTCTTACTTCATCTGCATCTCCTTCCTCTTCCGTTTTTCTCCCATACTTCATCTTGCTTCGTTTTCTCTTTCTTCTCCTTGCTTACTCTTTATCTCCGTTTCATGTGTTTTCTTCACCTACTTCTTCTTGCTTCATCTACTTTATATTGCGTTTCTTTACAACGCCATCTTGCTTCATCTTCACTTCCTTTGTTTTGCTTCATCGTCACCTTCTTCTTGCATCTTCTCGTCAGCTTCATTCTTTTATTCATCTTGCTGTTTTTTATATTTTGCGAGTTTTCCTTCCAGTTTTACTAAGAAAGGAAGGGTAAATTCAATATGTTCTTGCGAATGACCTGTTACCAATGGGGAACTGGATGCGTCCACATGCTGAACACGTCAAAGCAAGTTACCTTGGACAGACACAATACAAATTAATCCCCCTCTGGAGTGTAGGCGAGATGTTCAACCGGTTATTCACATTTACCTTCCTCCCACCCGTTCCCTCACTCCAGAGAGAACATCCAATGACAACGGCACACACCAGGCATCCGCGAATGTAGAGGTAGAAATAGGACTTGAATTTCCAGATGTTTAGTTGAAACTCATGTATTGGTGGTTCCTTAGCCTTACTAATTTAACACTACTTTTATATTCTTTAAGAAACGTATATATGTTTCACCAATGAACATCATCTGTCTTCACCTTTGCAAAGAAATAAAACATTTTACAGTGTAACCAGATTTCGGCACAGAAGTTTAAACATTGCAACACACATTGGGAAGAGGAATAAAATGCAGTCTCTAAGTCTGTGTTAGAAAGTGTGAGATGCATATCCTTGCTTGAGCTTTATTATGTATGGGTACCATCCGGATCCCACATTAGCATCTTAATTTGTCGTATCGCTCTTTTAGCAAGGAATCTGTAATATTTCTGTTGTAAAGCTGCAGTTTTAGATATTTATTTAGATAAACGTAATAGCATTACTATGCCAGAACGTTTTGCCTTTACAAATATCTTGTCGGAATTAAGTTCAAACGATCTTCAGATAACGAATTCTTTCCTATGCATGAACTAAATGTTATAAACTGTTTTGAAAATAACAGCAGCAAAAGACCAACAATGTTATCAGACTAAAATTAGTTTATCAGAAAATAACCTGATACATGAAACCACATTTGCAAAGATGCTTCTCAGTTCGTGTGCTATAATTGGAATTTGTACGTAATTGTACTGTGGACGTAATTGGTTGTAGAGTGTTTTAATCAGAAATACAATAATTACAGATGTGTATACTTAGAGTGTAAAGAAGATATCGCATGCGAACGAATACGAAAATATCGCATTTCTTTGAATAACTGTTTGACTCACTGTCAAAAACAGCCTTAAAAAGAAACGTAATCTGTATATGTGTGCGCAATGTGTGCATGCGATAATTCGTCTCTTATTGTCAAAGGTATTCGACAAATTAAATGAAGTGTTTTTTATTCTACCACTCTCCTTGAGTATACATGTACATGTATGCAGCATAAGATGAATGTAATTTTATTAGCTGCCAAATGTATTTACTAAGCTGGAAATATTATATATATTAATTAATATGTTTATAAATATATTTTTGTTTGTGGCATGTACTGGATACCGTCTTACCTGTTGTCACACCAGGCCTACCAAAATAGATTATTATCATGGACACATTATGAAAATATAAAATATTACTACGATTTCATTTTCATACAATAATTTTGAAATATTTGAAACATATGACATGGCCCGGGGATGGCACGCTGGTAGCGCGTTGGCCCATAACCTGTCAGTCGTAGCAGTTGTGGGTTTGAATCCCGTCCGTGTACCCCTCTTAGCCCAGAGATATGTAACCTGAGCTGTGGCCTCAAGAAACACAGCCACCCGGTGCACGCAACGTGATGGTTGGATATATAATAATGATGGATAGTTCTTTTATAGCGC
>JAUELE010255829.1:0-10622 GCA_031471655.1 Diodora aspera | reverse complement strand
AAGCGGATTTTTCAGTTACGTCCATCATTTGGGGAGCGAGCTTTATCAGTTACTCTTATCATTTTGTGAAGTTACGCTCCTCTTTATCGAAACAGAAGATGTCATTTTCATCAGAAGCAAACGTCTTTGCTCATTAAACTTTGCGTTTCTGCTCACTACATGATACACTTACTGTGAATGCATTGATAGAAATTCGAAACAAGTTTTCTAAGTAGTTTATATTGACGTATATAAATTCTTACCGTTTTCGCTGTCCGTCATTTTTGATACACGTAACTGCAGTTACGCACTTCAGGTTATTACCAGTGAAGATGCTATATTGTGAACCTTTTCATTTACACTGGACTTAGTTTTTGTTCTACCCATAACACCATCATTAATTGTTGGAATCTGATGAAATTTTTAAACATGATCTGTATGAGGTGAAGATGTGCCTTTTGCATCATTTGTATAATATATGCAACTTTACCTAATCATCAGACTGTATTTGTTCCACCAATAACACCATCATTAATTGTCGGATTCTGAAGACACGTACGCCCGTGATCTGTAAGAGATGTCGATGGCATCTTGCAGCATTTGCATATATATTTATGTGAACATTTGCATAAAGTCCTTGATGTGTCACAAATAGTTAGTTTCCTACTTATCATTGCAATAGCATTTTGGTGTGTACACCTGGTATGGGGGTATCTACCCGAGCTGTTCTCACTACTTTTCTTGTTAACTTCTGTACTGTAGTATTTTATTTTCAAATAAAACAACACGAGAGTCACAATCGTCACAAAGTGTGTCCCAACTGTCACAACAGTAGTGACATAAAAGTTGTGACATAACAGTTCATAATTTCAGCTTAAAAATGATTGCTCCCCAATAGAGTCTCTTTCATGTCATATTTCAGTGTCAATTGTCTCAAACTCTGTCTCACTTATTTGTCAAATTTCTGTCTGTTTTTATTTCTACATGGGTGCTTGTACGTAACAAAATATATTATATGTTGACATCTTTTGACTGTTGTTTCGCAATGCGATGTCTCCAACGTGCTTAATATCTACGAGCAATTGGTATGCTTGAAACTGGCAGCCGTGAGTCTGAGGTTCCCAATTTCTTCAATGTTTCCGAGTCTGTGATTAGCAGAGTATTGAGCAGGTATCACCAAACCAATAATGCCTTAAGGGCATCCACGGTCAACAACAAGAGCCCAGGATAGGTTTATTCGTACAAAGATTCTGCGAAAACCTACTTAAACAGCAAATCAGGTTGCTGCAAACCAAAACCAGGCTACAAATAAGAAATCGTCTTCACGATGCCCATCTTCAAGCTAGACGGCATCGTATAGGGCAGCCATTGACCAACCGTCACATTGCCAATAGACGCGAATGATATACACAACGCAGGAACTGGGGAAATCGTCGGTGGTCACGTGTAAGGCTCTCAGGTGAGTCCCGTTACACTTTAGACTTCCTTGGTAGGTGTGGTCGCATCCGGCGACGTCGTAAAGAACGCCATGCCGATGTTAACCTCAGGTCGCAATACAGATTTGGTGGTGCGTCTGTTGTGGTGTAGGGTTGAAACGTAAGCCTATTTTACATAAATGCCCCTTTTTGCTCTTTTTTCCATTAGATCAAAAGTCCCCAGGTAAATATACATGTATAGACATGTTTATATGGTACGGTAATGACAAATAATTGTTCATGGCATATTTCCCTTTCATCGAATTTGACATTTGCCAAGAATTAACAGTGAACAGTGTCTTTATGATCATGCATCATGGGGTCACCTGATCTCATGCTCATTTGCATATTTTCTATTATTATGTAGATAGTCAACATTACCGATATCAATTATTTGCCATGAGAAAAAGGCTGAAGTTTCAGATTACAGGATTTTTCCAGGTGTCACGCCACTTTTCTGAAACTAATTACATAACTGAAATATATCTGGATTGTATGCAAATGATCCTGAGGTGATATGACCTCATGATGCAAATTCATAAATACACTTTGTTTCATAACTTTTCAAATTGGGCAAATTAGGCATTCTGTGCAAGAGAAATTGTGCCATGAACAAGTATGTGTCATTACTGTACCATATTAACACGTTTATATTTATACCTGGGGACGTTTGATCTAACGGAACAGAAGAGAAAAAGGGGCATTTATGTAAAATAGACCTACATTTCAAAAAATGACGGAAATGAGGAAACAAGTTAAAATTTGGTACAAATAAAGGCAAGAAATGCACATTAACTGCCCACATGGTGAACTTGCCAGCCTAAATTGTCAATTTGTTTCCAGTCGGAACCCTTTTCAGAGGCTCATAACTTTAATATTGTGGCTTAACTACAGTTAGTCTTCTTATTGCAGACAGATCTGTCCACAGATAAAAGAAATCCAGCCACAGAAACCCATTGTAAATGATCCTGGGATGACAGGGGCTCCTTAAAAACTGAATGTTTTATTCCCGCTCATGAAAAGATTCATATTTGTGAGTCCAGCAATTAAACAATGAGAAAACATGGATCAATTGTGATCCCAAATTCTTAAAGCCTGGGCGTAAATTACCCAGGACCAAACTCTGAAACAAACTCTGCTAAAATGTGTCAACGTTGTGTTTGCCAATAAAAATACAAATATTTACGAAGGACATTCTTTTAATTGTAAGCCAATTTCAATGTGTAATTGACGTCCAATATGTTACCTTTTCATTTCATAACATGCGCTCGTTTATAAAACATCACAGACGAGAGGACACCTGTTAAACTTTATTCCAACGATTATTTCAATAGCAAAAATACCGAAAAATTGCCAGTGTTAAATGGTATTTTTCAGCGCTGTTCGGTTGAATGCACGGAACCTTGATTAAAATTGCTTTGTCCTAAATAGTCCAACTTGATGCCGAGGCATTCGCAGATGATGCAGTTGTGACGAGAGCAAGCCAGTCATTAGGTTGCATTCATCTTGTTAAGTTCCACTCATCTTGTACAAAGATACAGTTAAATATTTCCCAATGGAAGTGTTAAACAACACCCAGTTGATGTCGGTAGTGAAGAGGATTGGTGGGTCATCTGGAAACGACGTAGTAAGTTAACTATTGATATAGCTTGACAGCATTCTGTGATGTCTTTGTGGTGTCAATTTGTACAAAACATAGTATTCTCTGGAAGATACACATTCAATAAAAGGTCAATAACAAACTAAGATGATAATAATAATAACTAATTGCATCTTTACAAAGAAGGAATTGAGTAAACAATTCATCCGGTATGTCATTATCTAAACAGTTTCTGTTGCTGTCATGGTCCGTGAAAGAAGGAATGGATAAGAAACGGAAATTGAAAGTTGACATGTTTGGGTCATGAGTGCGTAATGCCCCCGTTATTGACCAACCACTCATTCTTTGAGGCATCGTGCGTATGAGTCTACCTATGGTACTTTGATGCAGTCTGTCCCATTCTTCCACCAACGCCTGGCCAAGTTCATCAAGTTTAGTGGCCTTTTACGTTGACGCACACGTCGGCCCAAGATGTCCCAGACATTCATTCAGTTTCACATGGTTATTGTACAGCTACAATACAGACTGGTACGCCAAGGGTTCCTGAGAATTATTAGCAGATCATGAAATCCTTGGCTAGCGAAGATGTCTAAACTGATACTTTAAACATTTTATATAGGTTTTATGTGTGTATCGAAACCGACGTTTTCCAATGTTGCCTCTGAACCTACAGGTTCTTGGGGCGATCTTGGCCAAACTGAACTCGCTGATTCCGGATACTGATGTCATTGTAGACAGATGGCCAGATTTCAGAGCCCTAGTGGTAAAAGGGACCACCCTCGAGAAACATGTACGTTGCTATGATATTCAACAGACGTTTCCGTCTTGCTTTCGATAAGAGCAATCACATAATCATTAATTTCATGCTTTCAAATACAACTGACATGTGACGAAGAAGTTGACATTATGCGGTTTGATGTATGTTCTGTAATAATTATGTTCTATTTTAAATTTAGTTGAGTGATTTTATTCGAAGATATAAATATTCTCTCACGCATGTTTCAACAATGTTTTTAAACACAAATAATTCAGTTTCACATGGTTTATCTACAGCTACAATACATTTCTGATATGGTCATCATGTTCACCTCTGATGAAGATGCATTGAGGTCACTGTTGCTGAATCCGGGTGTCGTGGATTGGTCAAGAAACTTACTTTTTCCCGGTTGGTATTCACATCCAATTGTGTTCGTGAACAAAATGTGAACTGTTCTTTATTGTATTTGTAGATACACTTACATACTTGCAAGGAGATGTCAAAACGTTTTGAGCCTAACATGGATCGAGTTGAACGTTTTCTGCAAGATACATTTATTTTTCAACAAAGTCCTATTGTAGTATCACTTATTCCACCGTTTGTCCCCTACCCACCTCTCTACAGCATCGATAAGCTCGTTGTCATCATCGAGTCGTCCGTCCGTCGTTCTGTAATCATTTCGTTTCCGGGCTAGAACTAGTAAACTATGACGAATTTCTTTACGACATTTTACAGTTTTATAGTTTGACCAGTGCAGTGCCTTTTGGTAGTTTGAACTATTTCAGATTTTGTATTTTGTTCAACTTAGTTTGACCAGTGCAGTAGTGCCTATAGGTAGTTCGAACGATTTAAGATTTTGTGTTTTGTGGAACTTAGAAAATTGGGAATTTCTTTGCAACATTTGACAGATTTATAGCTAAAGCAGTGCAGTCTGATAGTTGGAAAGTTTGGGCTATTGAATTGTTTTAATTTTAATCCCTGCGGCATATAATGCGGGGCATATAGTCGTCATGTTGTCCATCTGTCTGTTCATCCATCTGTATTTGACCCAGTCCATGAGAACAATTCACAATTATGTGCCCATTAAACAGACTCTGTAAGAAGTTAAAAATCAAATTCTTGAATATTTCTGCATTTCTGAGTGAATTAAATTATAGTAGGACTCAGTTTCATCTATTAACCTATACTTTTATCAATTTATTGGAGGGAGAAAAACCGACACAACCAGTGGGGAACTGAATTATATTGATGCAGTGAAACCTCCGAGCTACGGCTGGTACTGATGAACCAAGAATGATAGCACAATGTGATCGCGCACTCATCACATTCAGAATATTCGACTACTGTTGCATTAAAACAAAGGACCGACGGATTACCAGGCTGACATTGTACCACTGAGTCACCCCATTGCCCCGCATTCATACCTAAGTGTCCAGATTGAAAACGAAAACAGCAAAGGTAGTTTCAATAAATCAAAGTAACTTTATTCTGACAGGACACAATCTAAATTAAATAATGGAACAACCTTTAACCAAATCTACAAACATCTAGTCCTTGATTTTGCAAAGGACAACAACAAAACTCCAACAACTAATGTTTTACGTACACCACTCAAGTTTGGAAAACAAACCCAACTCGATGCATTCAATCACCATCTTCATCAGGCTCTGGAAGCGTTGCTCTGAGGCAGGCTTGTGTAGAATTCCTGGCAGTGTGGAGAAACCAAGCCTCTATCACACAGCTTGAGAAGATCTTTAAACTTGGCTTCATTTAGTGCTAAGGCAGTTGTGTAGAGAGACGTTAGAGCAACACCCTTGAGGTTGACTTAACGGGACGTGCGAGCGCTGACCCTAAACATTGTAAAGGACCTGTATGATTCTTTACTCAACTCATACATATAGAAGACTTTGTATGGATCCGACTTTCTGTACTGAAAAGATTGAATTTTGTTGCACTCCACCTTTGAACCATCGTCAATTTGTTCTGTTGCTAACCACTAAGTTTGCCTGCCTCTTGAAATCGTTTACACACTCTCTGTCGACTTCTATGAATATATATTGTGGGCTTTGTTGTTTCGCATTTCGAACAGCGACCATCCACTCTGCAGGTGTGTACACGTACGAATGCCTTGTCGCCTTTTCAATAACAGTGACCTCTTTCGAAGTAATTGTGAGCTATCGTTTGAATTGGCAGATATTCCCTCTGAGATAAAGATCGGCAGTAGTGGGAAGGATCTTATATGATTCCTAACATGTTTCTTTGCCAGTTCAGGTATTTTATTCACAAGAACGCTTCGCCTCCTTTTGTCCTTGGAATGAAGTGATGTTCTCTCACCAATGTCCATAATTGCCAGAAAGGACATTTTGCAAACGTGTTTCTTGTCACGTCCAACCGGAAGATAGTATTCAAGACTGTATTGCTTCCTTGATTCTGTACGTGTTTGTAGTGGTCTTCTTTTGTCTATTTGCTTTACGTTTTGTTTTATAAAGTCCCTCTGGCGCTCATAACCTAGTTCCCAGTATGAATGAAGTACAGAAAGTCTGTCTTCTTCTTTAATACTTTGGCATTTATACTTGCACTTGCAAGATACTGTTTTGCTTGCTTTCATTGGTACTCTGATGCCTTTTGAGTTCACTTATGCCTTTCCTTCGTTTTGAAGTCTCTTTCTTATTGCATTCCTCCATGTCTTTGGGTTTCTCATCCTTACTCTCGATTTCCGTGCAGTTGCCCCCTGTGTTCTCCGTCTGTGTCATCAGTTGATACCATGGGAGATGCAAAGGTCGGAAGTGTTGTTAATCTGGTATTTACATTGGTATCAAAATCTGAATCGGAGGAGTTACTGTGGAAACTTTTTCTTTCAACTGAGAAGTCATATTCCGTTCCTGATCTGACAGCTCAAGATTATGTAGTTGCTTTTGAGCTATTTCTTTATCTTTGCGGTTTTTCGCTGACTTAGCACACTGTGTCTCAACTGAGTCATCAACTGCCTTTCTTTCCGACTCCATTGGGTTGTGATAAATTTCATCCTGTGACGTACCACTGTTCATGTTCCCATCGTTAATACTGGTATTTAATAATTGCCTTGCATACTCGCTGAGTGGGATCACATCCATACCATCATCTGACAATGATCCAATATTAATCATGTCCGAACAAATATTGTCAATAGCCTCGTGCACAGATAAAGGTGATTTATCTTAAGGGCGTCCTCAGTATGTGAGACATCTAACCTTCCATGGCAATCAGCTGTCAGACTGGTGTTTTCTGCGAATGGTGCTGCAGTGTCCTTGCTATGTTGTGCAACTGACAAAGTGTCCTCTGTATATAGTGGCAGTGATCTAGTGTCATTTCTATGCAGTGGAAGTGACGTGCTGTCCTTGAGATGTAGTGTCCTCTGTGTGTAGCATGTCCTTTGTATGTCCATGCACAAGTGCACTTCCTTTTGAGTATGCATATTATTAAATGACTTTCCATATGAATTTGATATATTTTTATAGTAGGTAAGAACACAGCACTCTTAATCTTGAAATTGTAGAGTCAGTTTTTAACAAATTACCAGTACATTTACATCTAATAACTTTCTTTGTGTTTTTTTGCTAGTTACTAAATAGTCGGATACGCTTTGTAGTTTGCTAAGTAAATGTTTCCCCAAGAAGTTACTACAGATCAAATAACACACTGAAGTTTGTCATAATGAATCTGTTTTTCCCTTTGAAGAAGAAGACATGTGTGTGCTTGAGTCAAGACTAATTGATAAGGAAGCTGAAAATTACCCAACGTATGTGCCTCATCTATTTTTAGAGAATGCTCGTGTATCCTCATGGAACCACTCAGCCTTTCTTGCCTCCAACAAACTAAAGCAGGTGTGTACTGCTCATGACGTTGTAGTAGGTGATGTCAGTAAAGAAGTTGCTTCTCGCATTAAAGGATCAATTTCAAATGACCCATCAAAAACTATGCAGTTGATCGCTCAGCTGAATGTAGAAGTTGATCTCAACTTTGAAATATGTTTAAACATTAACACAAGTGATGGATTGACCAATGGGGCATCTGGTCTTGTCAAACACATAGACATTTTCCCAGCTGGAAAAGTAACCAAAGGAGCCATTTGGTTTCCATTTCAGTTGGGCAGAATAGGACGACAAACCAGCGCAGACCACAAACATCTCTACAGAAGAGGTATTGATAAGAAATGGGTTCCTATTCTCCCAATTAGTAGAATCTTTAAAGTTGGACAAGATGCTGAAGCACAGCTGTGCCTTCCAAACAACCAGGGACATGCAGTACAGCAAACACACCTGGAGCAGAAGTCAGTGTGTTCATTTAACCAGGTTTCCCATCAGTCACAATCATCAGTGTGTACAAATACCCTGAATACTCCAACAACGAACTCTCTAAGTATATCTCTTGATGAAAGTATCCTTGACTTGCTATCCACTTCAAATGCTCTAGTGATTGGTGATGTGAACATGGACTTGAACAAGAAATATGTCGTGTCACTGCTATAGATCACATTTATAGTAATATACCTGCAGATGCTATGGAGTGTGGTGCTCTAGAGGCTTACAGGAGTGATCATTAAAATATATGGGCAGCTCTGAGATTATAAGGTGAGAGATCAAAGGAAACTTTTGTAAGGCAATACTCTAGAATGTTTTTCCAAACATCAGATACTTGGTTTATTCATGACCCATCACTCTGAATTCAAGTATCCAAAGGTGACCATGCCAATGTAAGAGTGGTTAGAATATCTTAGTTCGCACCTTTTTAAATAAGCCGGGGGATATGTCATCCACTGATTGCTCTTGTTACAGATGGTAGTGGGTGGATGGGGCAAAATGTTAAACTCGCATTTTTGAACAGAATCCATTGCAACTCGACTGGTGGGAGCAGGCGCAAATTCCCGATGAAAAAATACTCATATCGAATTTTCCCACGCCGTTTTTCGTTAATAGACTGGCGAGCTTTCCACAGAAAATTGCCATGATATTCTGCACTCATTGTAGTTCATGAACCGTGTGATATTCAATGCTCACCGCAATCTATTGGAGTGTGATTCGTCGATTTTCCGTCACTAGATAGGAGTGTGTGCCATAGTTATTTTGTGGTGCTGGTGGTGGGACGTCCAGGACGGGGGTTATCTTCTAAACTATCGAGATGTACCATGTCTAAATTCAATGGCCCACCGTTTGATGGTAGCAGATGATAGAGAAGCCTTTCCATAAACAGCAGTTAGTTGCTCGTCAATGGATTTTGCCGACTATCTCTCCAGTACCAAAACGTTTATCACCACTCTGTCTTCTGTTTTGTTAATTTTTTTTCCAAATGAGGTTATCTATGACTGTTCGGCAACAGGAAACTAATGCTGTAATTGTTTTGATATTTTGGTAAACATTTATCCAATTACATTGTTGATTATTACCTTAAGTGGATTCAAGCATAAAGCCATCCTAAATGTGTTAGGCTCAAAACTTTCTGACACCTCCTTCGTAAATATATTCTGAACCTCTCCAAACTTTCCCATGCCAGGTGTTAGTTATGGCTGTTTCCCGACACTAAAACACGTTGCGGAGAGAATGAAGTATTCAATGTGCATTGGTGCCTCGGTGGTGACAATGAAGACAACAGCTGAAAGTCTAAAGATCAGGTGAGATGTCATGTCTTAGAAATGTATTGTTGGTGTTCTTGTGACAAATAAGTGAAGGCAAGCTATGTTAGGACAACGTGTTAACATGTGCTCTGAAGTGCAGTGAACTGACAAGGATGAACAAAATCTTGCGAACAGAACTCTCAAAACAGAGTCTGATCTGTGTGATTCTACTTTCTGATTTGTGATTTTGGTTCAGGCGATCCCAGGAATGCCTCAGTCATTCCTTTTCTTTTCTGATTTCTTTCGGCCAAGAAAAACACCAACCATTGAATTCTAATTCCGTCAGACCCAAATATACGTGTGTTGTTTTACAATTATATACAAATATGCAGGGTTTTCTGTTGTTGACTCTTGTTCTGTCGACTCAACACAAGTCCGTGATTTCGGATTCTGTCGGCCCAGTGCATACCTATGCCACTGTGTTGTCAAGTCTGGTTCCGCGCTGTTAAAATTTATTCTGACCTCCTTGGCCAGTATTCCAACTCGATATTGTGGATTTCATCATTCCCCAAAATACCTGACTCATTCTGTTGTAGATTCTGATTTCGATGGCAGAAGTGTCCCCGTCGTTAAAGTGTGAATTCCAATTTTGTCCTAGTTTTTGCATTGTTGATTCTTTTCATGAAATCCCTGTGATATTACTGGTATGTTGTAGATTGCTTCACTCTTCCGAAGGTCCCATAAATGTCCCACTCCTTGCTGAAGTTTAGTTGTTTTTCTCAACCCGAGAAATTCACGTATTTTTGCAGTGTTGATTTATTGCGATCTCGTGCATCGCTAATTCTGTTCTGTTGAGTGTAATAGTCGTGTTAAATTGATTGTTAAAAACTAACTGATTTTCTTCTTCGCCACAGGCCGATTCCAAGAGGTTTCAGGATCACAAGTCTTCAACCTGAACAGTCGGAAGTCGTAACCAGCAAACGGCATTTCAATAGAGGAGAGAAACTGAATCACTACATCAAATATCTGATATCAACATTCCCTTCTTGTTGTCTGTACGACAGTGAAAATAATACGCTGGGATTTGCCTTGTCGTATCATTTTGGAGGCCTGGGAATGTTATATGTCTTGGAGAATCACAGGAGAAAAGGATACGCCAAAATAATCATGTCCCATCTTGCTGCAAAATGGATTGAGAAAAGTCAGCACTTTTTTGCCCAC
>JAUELE010255818.1:0-10622 GCA_031471655.1 Diodora aspera | reverse complement strand
TCTTTACATGTATTTGAATTACACTAATTATCAATATCCAAAAAGGAGTGACGTTTTTTTTGCGGTTCAGTATATTTCTTTTTGAAATATTTGTTATTAAGGTTCAGTTTTTTGTATGCAATTAAATGAATATTAAACGTAGTTAAAGAGGAAGATTAAAATTAACTGGAATGTTTTCATAATGCGTTTCATAGCTGAAATATAAACAAAAAAGTATACATACATGTATATGCAGTCCATTTGGTCACTTTTGATTCATAGAATCTATCCATCTTGTCTAAAATTGTCTGAAAATTATTTTCCCAATCTTCCAGTCCAACTCCACTAATAATTAAATAAGCTTTCTGTCAAATCAGCCTGCACATATCCATCTACAGCGTGTAGAGTTTCGTTGTGTACAATTGCTGCTTGTATTAATATCTACACAGGGTGGTGATGACAAGAATGTTAAGATAAGGACAGTTTTATATTGATTTGAAGTTTATATTTTCATACCCTTGCGTCCTATCAACGCGTATCTCTTACAATATCAGCTGTTCAAGTAAGTGCACAGCTTGGCGCTCAAAGAAATCGTAGGAAGATATCCATCAAAACATTGCCCTAGATATCCCCGTTCCAAACTGGTCTCAGTGAAGACCTCTAACAGGATCAAGTTCAGCCAATCTCCAAACTATAAAAGAATTAATCTAATTACCGCCCAAGTAAGGTGAAACTAAGCCAACCCAACAACACCTGCCACCGTCTTGTTTCAGGACCTGCCATTTAGTTCTGACAGCACTAGCCTTGTCTTTGAAAATTTATGTAGAATGTTGAGGGCTTAACAACTGACCAACATCAAAACTCAAAAGCACACACGTAAGATTCCAGAGAACCCACGCTCAACATCTAGCCGCACACCTGCTACGCTGACTCTTGAGGGTACGGGGCTCAAATGCAATCCCTAACGTTTATATAAATATTCAAACGATGCTAACTGCCAAGTTTCATTGGATTCGATCAATAATTGTGACGTCGAAACGCTCATGAACGGACGATGGAGCAACAGGATAGCAAACACTTCACTGGCCACCGACCAAAATGAGAGCAAAACAATCATTCAACTCTGCCACGACTTAGTCCTCACGATGAACCTCAAGTATGGTCATCTCAGATAACACAATACCAGAAGAAACGTGTACTTATGACCTCGTGAAAAGCAAATCTCTTGACAACAACTTAATAACAGAAACCCCTAATTTGGTAGCGTATATCCCGACAGAATATTTCTGAGCTCACTACATGTACTTATTCTTTTCGCATTTTGGCATAACGAAAGAACCTGACTGCCTTTGGCACATCGTACCTCTGCAAATACCAGGTTGCATTATTCATAACAACAAACCGGCGACTTTCAGTTCTCGAGGTGAAGTCTACACTGTCTAATCAACATGGCGTCAGCGACGTTGCTGGAAGCAAGCAGAACATAGAGACATTTAAAGCTCCACTTTCCATCACATAATAATTATGAATTTTGATTGTAAGATTTCTAAGAAATATTTAGTTTTAATTTTGTCTCATTGGATATTAATAGAGATGTAAGTCCATGAATGTGTATCTTACAATCAACAGCGAACCTACAGAAAATTAATAGTACAATTTCTATCTCTTGCGACTCCTTAATAGCAAACCTAAATTGCTGAACGTGTGAGTCTCACGTGACCGAATAATGGCATTTTGGCGCATTCGAAGCTATTCTGTTCATGTTGGTCTAAAGACTGATGCGCGTTCCCACGTCCGCGACTTCGACGAGACTTTGGTCTTCTTTAAGTTTGACGAATGATAAATTAATGACCTGAAAGGTAAGTCACTAAAATCTCTTTCTTAGAAAACTATTCGCATTGACGAGACAGCATCTGCTCATCCTCGAAATCCACTCTGAATGTAATCCTATTCACCATGGTCGTTTTGTGTGTATGGAAAGTCCAAATCTGCTAAATATAGACAACCAATGAAATTTCGCGTTCACTGCACGAGAAGTAACTCTTGATAAATTTGAAGAGGAGAGACGCTCCACATGATTAGTAGTTAAAAGTCAGCTTATTTAATTACCCCTCTGGGTTCCACATGATTGGGTGCAAGGTTTTGCCATGGAAGCTTCACTGATAGGTCAAAACGCCCGCCTCGAGACGATCGTCGTGAATAGGAGTGTTTCCAAGGTATATGAAGAACGTTGGCGGAGTCATTATACCCTGGATTTAAGCATGGCATTTAATTACTCACAACCACAGACTCTCTTGAATGAAATAGGGCCCTGATCTCTTCTGTATGGTCTGATGCAATGACAGTGGATAGCAGATCAACACAAGAATGTCTACATGTACAGGTACATATCAAAACCTTACTTTGCAGTGTTTGGTTTTTGAACGAAAATATGTAACATATAAAATAATATGCACTGCTATATCGGCCTTGGTAGCTGTGACAATTACCTATCAATGTCGATTATGTGGAAAATTCAGTTGCTGAACTTCGTTTTTAGTGGAGTCGCGGTGGCGGAGTGATACCTGACCCTGAGGGCGCGGGTTCCAATCCCGGACAGGACTCAATCGCAACAGTTGCAGAATAGCTACTTTTCAAAGAAATGTAATCCAAAATAAACCAAATTATGCTGTAAAATAATTTGCAATTGAGTATACATGCAAAGTATATCTCAACTGGCAATAACTTTAAGTTCATGTTTGCTCAAGATGAAGTTATTTTGTCTTAGGCTTTTACTCAGGTTACCCTTCATGGCAGGAGGGTATGAGTTGAAAATAACATGAAACGAAAATTTCTTCTTTAAATAATAATGGTATTAAAAGCAACACAAGCTGGATTAACTTTCGATTGATCGGTATGATCACGCCTTGTTGGGTCACAGAAAATCCGACTGGTCAACATATGTTCCAACTGATAGGATTGTCTAACGGCTTCATATTGGATTTGTTCTGTTGTCTTTCGTTCTATGCACATTATTGAAAGTATTATGACTAAACGGAGGGCGAAGATAAAGACGGTACAACGTTTGGGGATTGGGTTTATTGTGGACATTTACTGAGTCTGGCAAAAGCGTTAGTGGATAGATAGAGTATATTCAAACTTTAGTTTAATGCATAATTATACCACCGTTTTGAATTAAATCTTTGGGCGTAAAATAGTTTGGAATGTCAACGTCTTGATGCATGACACTCTCTTTCAAAATGTCTGGAAGTTAATTTTTTCTTGGATGTGTCCATAATATAGTGGCTCTCAAAATTAACTTACCCACCACGTTGTGATCGCTTGTCGAGTGCGGGCAGATCGCGGTTCGATGACGTGGTAAAGTCGTATTGATTGCATACTGCATTTTGTTGGCATTGCATGTAATTGATTACATTTCCGGTAAAATGTTTGCCTAATTAAGAACTCTGTATCCCCAATTCCTGGCAGATGGAAACGTATTCATTTTGTACTTTCTCCTAGCCCCTAAGCTTATACCTAAATCGCAGCTGTACACAGTTTAATGAATTGTTTGATAACAAGAAAAGTAGTGAGCTCACGTAGATACCCTCGTTACCAGGTGTGTAAATTTAATAAGATTCTAACAGTAAGCGATGGTGTTATGAAATAAAGTCCAATGATTAGAACAAACTTGCATAAATTATGTAATATACAAATGATAGAAAAAGCATACCTAAACCTCCTACTGATCACACCTGTGCGGTTTCATCAGATTCCACGAATCAATGATGGTGTTATAGGTGGAACACAAACTAAGTTCAATGATTATGTAATGCAAATGATCATACAGATATGCAAGTGATGCAAAAGGCACCTCCACACCTCACACAAATCACATGTGCAAAGGTTCATAACATCCCGACAATTAGTGAGTGGAACACAAAATGTGATGGATGGATGGATGACCGGGAGGACCTGCTGAGCTCTATATACAGGTATTCCCATACAATAATGTGTCGAATATCTTGCCACTTAGCTGTACAAGAAGATTGTACAGACAGTTTGCGAATGATACTAAAGGATCCGTGGGTGGACAACAACAGAATGGCAATTAAAAGGTATGTTGAAGTAACAAACATGTTGTATCTTATGTGTATTAATTATGATATCTACATATTTCAATGCATATTTATCATTCTTGAAGTTATTTTTGGAAAAGAAAGACCTTGACTTTGATCACTTTATACGACATTTCGTCTTTTTTTCCCGACGATACACGAATCTCATTGAAGTTTACTTGATGACGTTTCATTAAAAAATCGAACTCGTATGCACAGAGTGAACATAATCTTTGAAACTAATAAGTTTCTAAATTAATTTTCGTCCGTATGTCGTCTCAATTCTATGACATTGGTGACACCGAATGCCTCTCCAAGATAATCCTTTTCATTGGAAGTTTTATTTCCTATTTTAACTGAAGATGGACAATTAATACTTAACGTCTTTTGGCTTTATTGAGGACATCTTTATTCGTTATTGACTTCACCAAATGTGTATGAGGAGTTGAAGTTACGGGCACTCTTCGAGGCATGTTATTCCTTTTCAGATAAATTGAACAATCTTATCATAGAATTACACCCGTATCGTATAGAGAGAACCTTAGCAACGAAACGAAAATGACTGCGTGTCTAATGTACGGATGTCTTTAAGTCTCGTATATGTCATTAAATATTGTCTGGCATTTTAAATAAAAATAACGAAACTACTTAAAGCGTCACCCACGGCTCACAGCAGCGGAAGCTGACAAACGTCACTACAACGCATGTTAATACGCCTTTGCAGGAACCACATGACCCTTAAATAACGATCCTATAGAACGAAAGAACCTTTCAACCTTTGTCAGTCAATATGCCTGCAAATATGAAGTTGCATTATTCATAATCTGGTGTCTGGTGTCACTATTTTTCTGATCAAGATACCGTCGGCGTTGTTCCTGTAGGCACACTGAACATGGGACATGATCAAAGATGCAGGTACGCCAACCGATGTTCAGAGCTTGTCTTTCTGTTCATCGAGTAATCATTATTATATCCTGCTGTATTTTCCGGATTTTTTATACAGAGAGTTCACACTAATTGAGGCAATCAAGAAACGGGCTTAGTCCAACGCATTGCGTATTACATTCGGAAGAATGTATACGTATGAGCAAATATGGAACTGACTAAAACGGTGACATGCGATTGGACGAAACGGTCACAATTAGACGAAACGGGGAAAGACATTTGGTCCAAACGGTGACACTTTTTTGATACAACGGTGACAACAAAAGATAGATATATCCATCGATCATTACACTGAATTGTCCGCAGATTTTCGCCAGGTTTGGCGTTGCACCGTTTTGGCATGTCACCGTTTTAGCTAATACCCATAATACGATGTCGTGTGCAAAACAAAGGTGACCGTCAATGCATTTCCGTTGTTCTGTTTCCTTCGATAAAAGGTATCTAATCATCCATGAGAAGTCAGGTTTACATTCGCCGAAGATTCTTTGTTACAATAAGAGCGAATCGAGGGTATTTTAGGTTTATGACCGGTTATCCAGACGCAACTTTGATTATGTCCCTTTAGGACCACATATGCATGGCGTCAGTGGTTGCGCAAAACATACGAACATTCACAGGTACACTTTCGTCCATAGGTTCATGACAGTAGTGTTGACACAACACATGATGTTTGTGTAAATGCTTGTCGGTTGTAGTGTACATGATTCCAAATTCACTATGCTATTGCTTCCTTTACGCAGGGGCCATAAGATGTCTTTAAAATAACGAAGAAAGATGTGTTGACTTAAAAGTGAACAATTAAAAGATGCATTAATCCAAAATATTTTGTTTAGTGGGCTGTGCTTGATCAGTTGAATATCTGTTCACGACTTCCACAAACACTGGTTGAAATAACGTTCTACATATTCTTTGTAAGAACTGCTTCACACTGTGACGGTCAGATCGTGGTACAGGCCGTCGTTCTCTAATTTCGTCCAACATCCTACTGGTGATGTCTGCAACCAACATTTCCGTGTCCAAGATTAGTTGTGCTTATTAGCACACACCTTCAGTACATTGTTTAAGATATAAACCCTTTGAGAATCAGAATTTGATGACTACTTAAATCATGTGATAATGCAAATACGAACTGTGTGTAAAAAACATAAACTGACACCGCGGTGTGTTCAGCTGTTCACGTCGGCTAAATTGATCATTCTTCAAACTTCAGGGAAATCAATAATGTTGGAAGCCAATGCCAGCTTACGTTCCCCCTGAACCTGGGCTCCAAAGGTCCGAATTAAGGCATCGAAAATAGAATTGATACAAAACGAAGTTACAGCAACAACTCACAGCAACACTCAATACAACTGAAACATTATGTCACTTATTCACACGAGTACTAAAAGAAAATGCAAAAGTTTTAATATGAAGTGCAAGAATGCAAAACAATCCGAATAAGTCTCAGCTCGCATTCTCTGTTTGGAGAAAGTATTTTGGGTCCATAATCTATTTGCTTTGGTTTTGTAGACGAAGTCGCATACAAAGAGGGCTACTTACAACCGGCCGTAGAATCTTAAATCTCAATCCAAAGGCCATCAGTGGTAACAAAGAAGTTCCTATGCTAAAATTCCAGTCACAAATGAGACAGACGGTCTTGTGGCAGTATCAGCAGGGGTCATAGAACATCTTTACATCTATGTCTAAGCCGTTTGGGACTAGGAGGTCAGCAGTAATTACAATCTGACCATTCAGACCAAACTTGTAGTTGCTCTTCTTGACGCCAACACAAAATAAGATGCTGGCCTGTCTGGTGCCATTCAGTAATTCAATAAAACTGAGGCTTTAATGAGATTTACAGTTAACAATATACCGGACGAAACACCCAGCCAAAATGAATACTAGTATTTGCTGGAGGATTGTTGTTCCGATGTCATTTCATAATCAGGTAAAATTCGTCAAACACACATATATATATGAAGATGAATTAATGTGTGGCAATTGGAAAGAAAAAACATTAGTTTGCAAAGAAGCCTATTAGGCAAAATGAATTCCGAGTTCTTAGTGGTCCTTGGCGTAAAATAGGTGACTGAAATCGTCGATGCTTTAGGGAATGTTTATGGACAGTTTTCCTAAAGCATTGATGATACAAAGAGAATTTAAATTCCATGAATATGTCTTTCATAATACGTAAGCTTTCTCGCACTGTTTGAAGACACTTCGTATGCGGAACATTTTACAACTGTACCATATACATGTACATTAAATGAACAGGAATTGTATTTTGTGTATACTAGTACTCTGTGACTGGACGATAAATAACTACCTCAGATAAATCGACAATCGAAGATTATATTGTGACATTAACCGTTATTCGTTTGTCTTTCCATCGATATGCTACACATGCATATGACGCCCGCTCATGTCAAGTTACTGGCAGTTAATCCCTGTCTGAGACGACGTTGTTGGTTGCGCACTCGCTCGGGTTAAAAAATGTGTATAGTTTGGAATAACCCTACCGATTCTAATGAGGACAATTACCGTCGGGACGATCTAGTTTTACAATGAAATGTGGCCAGTCTGAATAGATCAGTAATCGTTTGACTGATTTGAGTATAAATATTGTTCAAGGTGCCATTGTTCAAGTGGTTTATTGATTTTATCCTTGAACAGAAATTAAGGCCATGGAAGCATTGAATGTATGGGTTCTCGCAAATGAATTTGCACCATTTACATGTGAGTTTGTGGAAAAGAGGTTCCAGACAAAAACTGGGTTAGAGAGACATATAAATAGTCATAAAAGCACGGGTAGTATCATCTTTAAGATTTTCCTTCAAACATTTCCAACTAATGGTGACAGAGGTATCCCACAAAGAGCACTTGGTTTTAGGGTACTGAGATTTATTTGCATATAGACAATGAGGGAATCAAGTTTTGTCCTGGGTTCCATTCCTTTCACTATTTATATTCTCCCTGTTGGGTCGATAATAGTTCCTTCCATCTTTATCAGGATGATACACGTCTGTACTTGTGGTTTATGCCACAGGATACGTCCCAAGTCGATAGTACATTTGAAAGAATAACACATTGTGTTGCTGACATGTAGCACTAGATGTGACATTGTCCGTGAATTTTCTTAAGCTAATTATAAATGATGACAAGACGGACATTCTGAGCAAATGCAGTCATAGATCCAGCTTGGACATCTACAGATCAAGAATGCCCCCGTGGAGCCAAGTAAGCACGCACGAAATCTCGGTGTGCTCTTTGATGCAACTTCCAACATGGAAAACCCTGTAACCAATGTGTGAAGAACTGCATACCTCCAATTGAAGAACATCTGGATAGGGAAGCTGTTAAATGATTTGTACATGCCTCAGATACATCAAGACCAAATTACTGATACAGTCTGGAACTAAGAGCTACGGAGAAAGAACTTTTGCCCAGATAGCATATCTCCCGCGGTCCGATGTCAACATGCCGTCGGGGACATCGGCATCCGAGTTTTAATTTTTGTCGCATAAAAATATTTGTTCCATTCTGTTCGTGTGAACCCATCATACATGACATCGAACATACTATTGAAACGGTCCACCGTTTTGCCACCAGCGGCAGGTTACCTCTGGAGGACCGACCAAGGTCCGCCGGTCAAACCTCTGCTGGACCGCTGGTGAAGGCGCCAGCAGGCCGCTGTCGGCCAGAACGAGATGTGCTATCTGGGTGGCAGAGCAGGTGCTGTCTTATGGAATGCACTCCCATTGGGCTAATAATGAGATAACCATAGCCTAACATTGTCTCTATCATTGAATAGAGAAAAACGTGAGCCCTTGGAACATGCGCAAAAATCTGAATAATATGCATATGTGTGAACGCGTTATCAAGATTTTGGTAACGGGACTGCATAGTACTTCTTTTTACTGAATCTTTAGTCAAATAGTTATTTGTAGTTAAGTTAGTAAGTAATAGTTAAAGAAGATTAACCCCTTCCCAGCCAATTTAGTTGATTTAAGCACATCTCTGTGAAACTTTAGAATGTTATGCCTCCTCAAGATTTCAATCGTCTAATTGACAGCATGCCGAGCAGGATTATCGCCCTTAGTCACGCTTGTGGGGGCGCCACAAGTGAATTTCACTGGACACCTGATGTCAAAGTTACATTCGTTTATTCTATTAAAGATTTTACAGTGCAGAGGATCTGTTCATTTAACCTTTGTTACTTTAGGCTTTTGTGACGTTTTTGTTACATCTGTGACGTTTGCAAATTGTAACATATGTGTGTCTGGATATATCATCTTATTCATGCCAAAGGCACTTCATTGCCATGTTTTATGTTGCCATATCATTGTATTCAAATGAGCATTGTTATTAAAACCGATCATCTTTGACTCTCGTTTCTGTTCTTTTCTGACTGTGATTCTATGTATCCAACCCGTACACAATGAGCGTACAAAACGTTGCAGTTATGTTTTCACCAGTGCCACAAACCGGTCGTTATTATGTAGGAAATTAGTTTCAACGTACACAAGCTGCATACCTTAGAACCAGCAATAACTAGGCATTACACCTGCGTGTACATGTAATGAATTTTTAATATTTTATTGGAGAAATTATGAGGTAAAGCGGAAAACGATCATTGCTTCGCTGGTTCATTTAGCTTCTAAACTCATTTTCGCTACCGTTTCCTCAAATGTTGAAGATAAAATAATTATGTTGCTGACTTATTATAATTATCGCATGATTATTTCTTACAGAAAAAAAAATCATATTTCAACAATACTCCCAGGTCGGCATGTACATGGATGTTTTTGTTTTCAGCCGTTAGCTCCCGCACTCGACCCAAAACCGGAAGTGTCGCGAAACAACCGTTGTCATACTAGTTACACTACAGTGTTCATTTTTATCCCCCGCCGGTCGAGAGGCCAAAAGGGGGATTATGTCATGGCAAGGTCTGTCCGTCCGTCCGTCCCGAAACCTTCTGAAGTCAATTCCTCCCACATTTTTCGACGGAAGTTTCTGAAACTCACCAGATTTTGTTTATATATAGCCAGTTATAATACGCATATCGCATTTTCGTTTCGATCGGATAATATTTACTGGAGTTTAGGCCCTTGATTCACGATGCGGGACCTTCTTCACACTTAAATCAATTCCATATTAGCTGCTATTGTTACATTGTCTTTGAAGGGGCGCGGGTGGTGTAGGGGTTAGCGCGTCGGCCTATCAATCCGTCCTCCTTGCACATTCGTGGAACCCCATATCGTGGTGATATAGGTGAAAGATTGCTGATAGCCACGTAAAATCATACTTGAGGTATTGTAATATATTTGTTATGATGAATTTGTTTAGCGGCGCGGAATCTTGTGCTCTCAGAGCTCTCTTGTTAAAATTGGCAACACGTGTTCATTCCGGCCCAGTATATTGACACAACGCGGTTGTGTCTGTCCTTAAACTTTGAAATGATGAATTTACCAATTAACAGAAAAGTAGACATTAACGAATCAATAACGATTCAAATAACATGTGTGGGGATTTCCCTTGAATTGCAGGTTCATACCCGGGAGCGCGACATTTGCGAAAATTCCACCTTAAAGTGGTGTCGCACTCCCGGGACTATTGCTCACT
>JAUELE010255807.1:0-10622 GCA_031471655.1 Diodora aspera | reverse complement strand
CCCGGCCGCGCCCCGCCGCGCAGCCGAGCAGGGCCGATGGAACCGGGGGCCGGGAACCGGGGGCCTGAGTTTTGAGTTCTGAATTACAGCAGCATTTTGAGGTGTCTGTTAAGACATTGTGTTAAAAAAATGTGGTTTGCCACACATGGGAGGGGGAGGGGGTGGTCTCCTGGAGCCGCGCCTGTGGTACCCACTGAGTGGTTTTCGATATGATTCGAATTGAATTAATGTTTTATGTTACAGGAGTTGTGTTTCATTAAAACTGCGGAGGAATACGTATCTATCAAAAGTGCAAATGATAACAATTTTAAATCAATTTGTTAACCCATTTTTGTTTTCTAAATAACATCGTATCACTCACAGAAAACAACATAGTCTTTTGTAAATTAAACGAAGTATAGTGAAAAAGAAACAAACTAAAACGTTTATGAATTTTGTAAAGTGCTTTCCAGGTGCCATTTTTCTTGCCAGTTCTATCCATGCCCTGCTTTGAGGTAACGCCTGTAATGAATCTTCATCAATATATTCGTACGCGGTGAATCCAACCCAAGCTATACCTGAGTCCATCAATGTGTTGGGAATATTACACAGATGTCTCTTTAATGTCATGTTTCAAGTGTATCAGCTGAGAAACAGCGGACACTAGCCCTTCAGGTCGCCATGTTAATCAGGCAGAGTCACTGGTCTGTTATAGAAAGACCATCATGCATCAGCTGCTTCCGGCAACTGCATTTTGTCACCGCCAAAGGATCTAACATTTTTATAAAGCGTCAAAAAAAGCGTCCATTGAAAGGTACCCCATTCAGAGCAAGGCAAAGGCGCGGTGGCCGTGAGCAACAGGCGTCGGGCTCGTGATCCGACGATGGTTAGGTCGCGGGTTCGATCCTAGCTACCGGCGCGTCGTGTTGTACCCTTGGACAAGGTACTTAACTCCACTTGTCCCAGTCGGCCAAGCTGAAAATGGGCATTGGCGCTGCTCGGCGGCGACAACCACCCGTAAGGTTGGGAAGAGAATTTCCATGTTGGATAATAAAGTGTTATTATTATTATTATTATTATTTACTGAAGTATCTTGTATCTGAAGTATTTAAGGCTAACGGTTATTTAACAACTGAATGAATGTTACTCAATTACAAATATTTAATGTATCTTATAAATTTGGAAACATTTCTTTAAAATTGAAAGATGCTGCCTTCCAATATGTTGAAGTGAGTGAGTCTGTCAAAGTACAGTAGGACTCGGCAATATCTCAAACATATGCCCACTGGTGTGCAATAGCCACTCCGAGGCAGCCATAGACAATGAGAATAGATCCAAAGAATGAAAATTGACAGGAAAGGATAGCCCAAATATGTCTGGCCTCCCACTGCTGATTAGTTCAGCTTGGATGGTCCTACCAAGAGCTTACGCTCCCACGGGCATCGAGGTACATGAGTCTCCCAACCACGGCAAGAATTGGATCTTGGGGAGGCAAAATGTTGAAAGCAAGCTCTACTGAAGATAGGAGAGGATTTTGTTGTTACGCTTGACCTTAAAGAATAGTGTATGTTTTAACGCTTGACCTTAAAGAATAGTGTATGTTTTTACGCTTGACCTTAAAGAATAGTGTATGTTTTAACGCTTTAGTTATACAGTCAATACAGAAAAAACAAACAACAATGTGTGCACTTACAATGCTCATAATACATGTATTTCTGCTCAAGGCGATACCCTTTATACTTTAACGAATGTCTTTTGGGGACGGCAATTTTTGTGTTAAAATACAAACATATGCCGCGCTATTTTCTCAACCTGCAAGAGACTTGCAATTAATTGAAAAGAAAATGTGTTTAATTAGCGCGAACAGTAGGTTTCTGATGCCTTGAGCAATAAATGGCATTGATCGGTGAGATGTTTTTGTGGCATTCTGGTGGACTAATTGGTCAGGTCATGTACCGAATAATATTCAGATGTCTGAATTGAGTTTTAGGATGGACTTATTAATTAAATTCAAATTGCTTATCGTGAAGGAAATTTACAACAATTTTAAAAGGCTGTTGCAATATGTTGAATTGTTAAGAGTTCATATTCAACTCTGGGACTTGTTAGTGGTAACAATTATATTTCGTTGGAAAGACGATTTAAAGTTTGTGGCATAATGAGGCTTGGGGTGAAGCGATGCGGAAGTTCGGATCGCCATTGACAGACTTGAGAGGACGAGCGTACATCCAGACTCCCAATTAACTTGATAAGTAGCCTCCATATTTTTCTCAAGTTGAGGCGCTTGTGCTTTAATTAGAACTGACAATAGTAGAGTTCTGTCAGGTGTCTCAAAGGATGACCTCCAAGTCAGGCTTGTCAACCACCGTAGATCAATGGACAGCCAAAGGTTTGTATTATGGTAAGCTGGGTCTTATCGACAAATAGTCAAAATATACAGCAATTGCTCTGACATTTGTGTTTCGCTGGTATTTTCGGTCAGCGGGATGAAGGACATCATTGCCAAAGATCCGAAATAGCCATCTTTTTGAATAGCGCTTTACCGATTTCTTATGTGATGTGTTAGCACAAAACTCTACTCTCTCTTGACGGTTTTGCATAGGTGTGGAATTTGCTGATCTGAAAATGAAAATGTTGGATAGGTCTGCGTAGTCTCTTTCTCCCCAAGCCGTGAGACGATCTGGGAAATAAGAGGAGAAGGAGGGGTAGACTGGGATGCTTTTCGGTTAACTCTTCATATCTGAAAGGCGTTTTCCAAGAACAAGACAAATAGATACACCTTCTGTGTGCTCTTTTAATTTTTAAAGAACTTCATATAAGATACATAAATGCAAGAGATATAATGCCCGTGTCTGTCCTAATATTCTGTAAAATAACTCTAAATGTTAATACGAAGTCAGAACTACTACAAATGCACTTGATTAGTTAAGCTTTAAACATACTTCTACATTTAACATAAAGTCTTTGAATAATACCTCTACTGAACCGTGTACAGGCTTGTTACAAAATGTGGTGTTCAAGTATTAAACTTTATGCAAACACCCATAGTAAATTATGGTACACATCTATCACATGGAGCAACCCTTATTTGATCGTACATCCCATAAATGTTAATCTAATAATCATCAACTCAATTAAGTAGTTCCACTGTACTCCTATTGAAATGACCCTATGTGCCCCACAGCGAAGCAAAACGTTTCAATGGTGGCAACTTCAAATCTAAATCACAGACACATCTATGACAGTTGGGTAAGATAAACAATTGACTGTGCTATCGAATTGGCAACTGACATAAAACAAATTATGTGTTATCCTGAATAACATATGTGTTAAATGAGATGAAAGATGGAAAATGTACTTTTGGATGTTAAAATGCATTTTACTCGCCAACTTCCTACAGAATCATCATTCACCAAAAAGGATAGACATGGAGACCTGGGCAATGATGGCACTTTATTTGCAACCAACAGCTCTCTGATAATGTACCTCAACCTCAGTTACTGCTGTGTGACATGTGTTCAATTAGTTTGATATCTCAGATTACTGAAAGCTGATAAGCTGAATCATGCTTCTGAGCAGTTGCAGGGTTGACATCTGCTAGTCGTTCAAAGACACGCTGCCACTATGATTCAGTCTCAGTGTTCTCCGTAAGGTTCCTAGTCAAGAGCGGAAGGTTAAACTTCAAGGTTGTTCTTCTTAATTCCCAGTGTAGGAGTCCCAAAGGAAAGACAGTTGTACTTGATTTGCTGGTGCATCCACGACTCCTTGTCACGATTTCTCTCTCTTTTTATTCATAACATTAACCTTAATACGCTTTGAAAGCCCGAGAGCCATATAAACTCGACTGTGTCTTTTGAAAATGTTATTAACGTGGCTGGACAGTGCAGTTAATGTCCCATTATTTACTATAGCCTGCACATGAGTCGTTGTTTTTGTTTCATGCTTTTAAAACACGTATGTCAAAGTGTATACATGAACAATTGCAGCGTATGATATTACACAACTCATTTTTCACCATGACAAATCGTACCCCTTCACGAAGAGCTCTCAACCAATTTCACCCAACTGCAATTTGCAATCAAACACATGCTGCCTTGGAAAAAATGCCGAATTTTTGTCTAGGTCAGAAGCTGACATTTTGCATCAAGGATTTGTGTTTAAATCAGGAGGAAATGAATACTGTGGAATTGATGCGTCCTTAATCATGCAATCAATACATATTCCGCTCTAACTGCCACTGTAAATCGTGGAAAGCATCACTCTGTTGATGGCAAAAAGAGTACCGTAATACATAAAATGTATTATAAACTTTGGAGGACATGACAAGCATTATTTCAGCACAGAAACTGATCGATTGTTTATAACTTCACATAAAGTATTGGTTCTTGATAATTATCACTTAATGAATTTCCAGATTTATGTTATGACCGTTCCGGAAGAACAAATGGTAGTTTGTTGGAACATTTTGATACTCTGTTTAGAGCAAATTGATCAGATCAAATGGTATGTTCTGCACCTGCCGCCAACTAACTATACTGACGTCCGAAAGAAACGCTGCAGAGAAAAATGATTACATCTTTTACAAACTGCCGTTGTTGTGTCGCTGTTCATCCAACATGTTCCTACTTTCGTGAAATTCATTTGCTTCGTGTTTAAAAAACATTCTCTTAAATATATACCTCTAAACATATTGTTTGGTTTACTTCTGTCATCTCTGAAAGTAGCTAGGCTATTGGTTTAGTTTCTTTTGCATGTCAGGCCTATGACAATATTAAGAGTCAACCAATATGTAACTCGGTTCTTATAAACGGCTGGAGTGAACTGTGTCAAATATCGGCGTTGTGTTACTATATACTATGTTGGTTTGAAATGAAGACTTGTTTTTTTAAAATCTAAAACGTTTCACAAGGTTCCAGTTGTTATTAACGAAACAGTGTCACAATACACACGAAAACTGTAGGCTTCGATGTCAAGTCTTTTCTTTGCAATTCAGAATATGCAAATTGGTAAATTTTAATAGGATGCAGAAATAATGAATGCCTGATGTTCAATTGTAACGTCGATAGAAACGTTATTTCCGCACACGAAAGGTACATTGGATTGAGTCGATCTCTAAACAGCTACGGGTAAACAAATTTAAGTTGAGCCATGGCCTACACTGTGACCTCACTGAACACCTCGCCCGGCACGTGCAACAGCTGACGAAGGGATGGTAGGATATACAAGACTGTACGTTGTAGTTCAACTATTTGAGCTTCTCAATATTTTAATTATTTTAACATCCATGCGTTCATTTATCTCCTTCAGCATTCAATGTAAATATAATTTATGTCATGACGTGGCAGATTAACCACAGTGCAGCGCAGCGTTCAGTCACAGGTCTCATGAATTGCACGTGCTCATTCTCAACCTCTAAATGATCCGAGCGGAAGTTCGACTGTGTATTTTTCAGGCAGTTGTTAGGAAAGTTTCAAAAGTTTCTCTCCACAGATCCGTCTATATCACTGCTTCCTTGATATGAGCTCCGGTGTTATTAACAACAAAACAATGCAAGCTAGGTTTAAGAGCATTTCAAGCAACGTAATGTCCATATAATGAATATATTTAACGTGAAGACCCACACGAGATAATAGCATGATGCTCAAGGCACATATTAACCAAATGAATGAAACTAGGTTATCAGAAGGGAAGCACCTTGGTCCTCGTGACAAGCTGTCATCACCGCCAAAATAATGTCCCAGTAATCTCCTAGACACACAGAGACTGTGATGTAAAGAGAGGCGGCTAATGTGTATGCTATGCCTATATGCATCAGTTATGTTTACATAATCACTGATTGATGCCTTTTGGTCAGACTTCTTCAATATATTTGTGCAGTAGTGGAATTCCAGATTTTAGCAAGGGGTTCTATAGACTTGTCAGCGTCCGAGTTTGACAGTGCCTTTTGAATTATTGACGAATGTTAGCAAGGGGTACATGTAGCTGAGCTTACCTTTAGTAAGGAGAACCTCTTTGAACCCTCTAAATGCCACCACTAGGTGTGTGGTATAACAACATTCAACAACCCCATTCTTAACATAGATTTTCTTTTATAAGTACAGTTATATTGAAAGAAAAAACTTCCCCAACTTACATATCAAAAAACTCTTTGGGAAACCGATAAAATATGATTTGTGCTGCTTTGTCATGAGAAACTTACTGAGTATCACTGGGATACTTATCAACAAATCTAATGCCATATATACAGCGGTGTTACTTAACGTTTGTGACCACTTGCCATCAGGGCAAGGTGAACATGTGCAGCTACAGAATAATAACAAAAAATTGAAGCAAATGATTGCAGCCGTCTATAAATGGCCAGTTCTAATTACTTAATGTATTGGTAAAGCTTCATGTCTCGAGATAACCGCTATAAGAAATACCCTGGGGTTGTTGTTTCATTGAAACACTTGCACCTATGCCGACACTAGGGAAGGGTTTCAGTTGGTACTATTTAATGGAAGGTTCCCTTTTTAAAAACCGGACTGCAAATATATGTTGATATTTATCTTTAATACACTACCTTGGAGATAATAACTGTAAGATGGGCACTTCAGCAGATATTCCAAAGTAACTGTCCTTCGAAGTTGATCGAATTTGCAAATATATATTTCAATTTCAGTTCTTAAGGTCAGGCCGATCGGCCTGCAGTCTGATAATGTAAATAGAACACAAGCATCTTGGTGGTTGACGTAAATAATCACTGTCAGGAAGATAATGAGATAAAATGCACTGGGTACGAAGAATGTAATAATCTAATTTAATTCCAACTCCGGCCGACGTCAACTCGAGAAATGCAGTCACGACGACATGTACAGCTACCATCGTTGTCATATAAATGAAAGATTACCGATGGTCACGCTGATAACAATCAACCAATGAAATTCATTTGACTGATTAACAGTGATTGCAGCTGCCATTCGCTACACCTGAAGAGGCTACAAAGAACTGTACTAATGCTAAAGGTCAATGCTGATAAAACGATGTTGATTTGGTTTGGATCCAAAAAAAGATCAAGGCTAAAACTATGCAAGGACTGGAACTTAAACTGGTCACAGACAAATTTCAAACTTCTGGGAATAAACTTTGATATAGACCTAGATAATATGATTGAACAAAATTATACGGAAAAGTTTGCATCGATTGAGCGAGAAATGAATCAGTGGAAATGCAGAACATTAACCCCGATTGAACGAAATACTGTTCTTAAGTCATTGTTGTTACCAAGGCTTAATCATCTTTTTTCATCTCTTCCATCTCCTCCCAAGGATGATGTTAAGAAATTCCAAAAATTGTGCTTTAACTTTGTTTGGAAGGGAAATCCAGATAAAGTTAAAAGAGAGACAATGTACCTCCCTACCCAGTTTGGAGGAATAAAAGTCCCAAATATTGAGAATGTCATGATGTCACAAAAGTTAATGTGGATGCATAAATTATACAATTCAAAATCAAAAACTGTCAGTATAATAAAGGGGAAACTACCTAGAACCTCTAAGGTGTGGACAGCTGAGCCCTACTTTATTGTAAATAAAGTTGTACCAACCTTGTCAAATAGTTTTTGGAAAGAAGTTTTTGCAAACTGGGCCTATTTTCTTTGTAAAAGTAAACTTGAACTAAAAGGGTCAGAACTAATAACACAAACTATCTGGAACAATGAAAATATTAAGGTAGATGGTTCGCCTTTACCTTATGGGCGGTGGTTTGAAAAAGGTGTAGTGTTTATTAATGACCTACTAGATCATCATGGACATTGGATGATGTTTAATGATTTCAGAAAGAGGTACGATAAAAAAGCTGATATCATATCATATCAAGGTTTGATTTCTTCAATAAAAAAATTCATCCAACGTTCAGGAATGAGAGAAATGATTACATATGCCAACCAGCCAACACTACCCTATAATGTAAAGAAACTGATTAATAATAACAACTGCAAAGCATTTTATAAAGCTTTATTGAACCCAAGTTTTGTATTTCATACACATTTTTCAAAATGGGAGGATCTCATGTGTACGGAATTGACAATACAAGATTGTATAAACATAAACCTAATGGCTCAAAGATGCACCCAAAGTATCAACTTGAGGTGGTTTCAATTTAAAATAATAAATAATATATTGTACACAAATATTTTTTTGTCAAAGATTGGACTTTCCGATACAAGCTTGTGCAACTTGTGTTCTAGTTACCCAGAAACTGTATTACACATTATGTTTGAATGTAAGCATGCGAAAGGTGTATGGACAAATCTATCAGAATGGCTAAAAGTTGCGAATATTTCGGTTGAATTTGGTTTAAGAAACATTCTATTTGGATTTAGTGGAAGACATAATAATCCACTCAATGCTATTGTTCTTATTACGAAGCAAGCCATATATAAGCAAAATAGGAAACGTAAAATTCCTTATATAGATGCAATAAAATTGGAAATCCAAAATTATTATCAGGCAACTAAGCGTATTGCCTTTAGCAACTGTGACTACACCAGATTCTATTCTTATTGGTCTTCTGTCCATACACTTTTAAACTAACATCTGTTCTAACATTTTATAAGTGTTAGTGTATACTGGTGACCACAAATGACTGAATTTTAAGTCTTATGGGATCAAAATAATATACGGTAAAACTTCTAAAATTTCGAAGGAAAAAAATAATTACTTTGGGACATGTTCGAATTTTTGGAAATTAGTGATCTTTGAAAAAGTTAGAATTTGAAATTTAAGAAATTGCCCCAAAGAGGTAAGTGAACAATTTTAAATTTTAGGAACTGCTGAAGGTAACAATAACCATTTTTTTAAATGCAGTTTTCGGATTTTCGAAAAAATTCAAATTTTAAGAGGTTAAATAAATAGGTTATCTTGACAGAAATAGCACCTTCAAAATTTTAGAAGTTCGAAATTTATGAAATTTTACCGTAGTGATCTTTATGTTTTTATGAATTTATGTTTTTAACCTAACATTATTTGAGAATGATTGTTATTTCTGTCAACTAAATTAGCAATGTTCTGGTATCATCTGATATTTTGGGACAAAATGTGTGTTCAGCATGGGACATCAGAGCATGTATAACTATCAAACAGGACAGTGGTGTAGCTCCATCAGTTAAGCATTGGCCCTCCGAGCAAATGGTCATGGTTTGGATTCCTGCTGTAGATGGCTTGGCATGGTTCTCTACAGTGGTCATTGTTTCTATGTGCAGTGGTCATATGATGTGCCGCCACATTGTGCTGTCACCAGTGGTTCATCAGTACCATCCTTAGCTTGAAGGTTTCAAAAACCATCCAGCTCCCCACTGGTGATGCAGACTGTCCTCCTGCACTCAACTGGTGAAAGTGGGGATATGTCTGAAAGGTTGTCAAGTCCCATTATAAATCCAGTTAACTAACTACTGTAAAGGGATGGCAAAATGCAAATCATGTGACTTGATTTTTGACCACTTGTCACGCCTTATTTCAGGGTGAACAAATCCGCCATATACGTCACTTCCATTACAAATCATGGCCTGACTTTGGGGTGCCCAAGGATCCAACATCCCTGATCAGGTTTGTGCGGATGGTACGAGAGAGGATGTTCCGTGAAGGTGGACCCATAGTAACACATTGCAGGTAATCTAAACAGTTGCTGGTCTTATTGGTTAGAGCCTACTGGGAGCAATACGAAAGAGTCAGACCCCAGACACCCAATGTTTGTCGTACAAAGCACTGAAAATTGAAATTGCATTTACTTTCTTTTTGTCAATCTCTTCTTTTCATGGGCGTGGGATGGCGCAGTGGGTAGCATGTCGGCCCAGCAATCTGGCGGTTTTGGTTTGACTCCCGACCGGGCACCCCTCTTTCAGCCTGGAGAGACAGAAGCCCTGACGCAAACATGGTGTTGGTGAGGCCATGGTGATGTGGCTGAAAGATTGCAGAAAACTACGTAAAACCCCAGATCACTCACTCTTCTTTTTGCTTGGCTTGCACCTAGCCCAGGGATTGGCAACCTTTTTACCTCTGTGGGTCGGATCGTGTATCAATTTGAATAGATCTGGTTATATTTTGAAATCCCTTTGCGGGCCATAGCTTGCAGACCCATGACCTAGCACATCTTATAGATTAATGGTCATTATAATGAAACCCTGTGTGGCTTCCTGTGAGTGAAATGGTGTCACTCAGATAGAATAGGGCCTCAGTAACCCAATGCTTGTAGTACAAGGCGACTAAAATGGGGATCTTTTGCTTTATCCTTGCACATCATGTTGCGTTACTGCTGAAATATTGCCCTTCCAACATAAAACATCATTTAAACTCAACTCAAATTATAATGGAGCATTGTTGTATGAACAAATGTACATTTAATGTCATATTTGTGAAGAGACAGTTGAAGTAGATATTCAGATTGTGAGAGTCAATTACCTGATGCCGTGTGACAGAAATGTTCAGCATTGTAAGTTGTGTGGCTAGTATTTTTTGTTTAGAGATCCAAATTTTCAGAACTTTACTGTACTGAACCCTTTTAATAAATTTGATTTCAGTGCTGGTGTTGGCAGATCAGGGACCTTCATCGTGTTAGATCACCTATTACAGCTCATCAAGGACCAGGATATTGTAGATATTTATCAAATT
>JAUELE010255796.1:0-10623 GCA_031471655.1 Diodora aspera | reverse complement strand
ATAGTGTATTTATAGAGCGCAATTTTCCATCCATAAAGCATGCTCAAAGCGCTGATGAGTGCACAGTTCGATAGTAAGTGGTGGTGAGTTTATAAAACATAATCTTCTATATATACAGAAATGTGAGTGAGTCAGATCCATAATGGGTTTGAAATAGATGAGTTTTCCACCCATAACGCATGCTCAAAGCGCTGATGAGTGCACAGTTCGATAGTAAAGTGCACAACACGTTGCCTCTAATAAGTGGTGGTGAGTTTATTAGTATTGATTAGCTCTCAGACCTTCAAGGGTTCATCCTGACAGACATTGCAATGTCAGTGGTGCCACCTTGTGCAATTTTTCATAAATCTACTGACCAGTCAGTGATTTGAAACTCCCATAGGTTGTATGCTTCTGGAGGGAAGGGGGGAGGGTTGACGAGTGATGTGGATGGAACAGTGTTCCAATGACTTGGTTATGCAATTGGGGTATCGAAGTTAGTGGGTTATAAATACACATTATTATATTATTATTATAATAACCTCTAAAATCAGCGGATATCTACCCAAATAAATGCCATTTGGTATGTTTTGAGACATTAGTTGTTCAACTAGTTGTGAAATTAAATGTGAAGACATGCCATATATGCATATATAGTCAATACAGTCCAAACAAGTATACACATGTTCATAGTATCACTGGAAATGTCAAATTGTTGATGGCACATCTCATGTAAATATGTTTCATAACGTTACGTCAAAGCAAGCACATCATCATCATCACCATGGAACAAGTTAGCTTGGCGTTGTGGCAACCATACGTTTGCATATTACATGGTAACTTACTGCTACACGAGCATTTGACCAGTTTCAGTAGCTCAGGTGGTGCAAGAGGTGTATCCTTAGGGAATGTAGTTAAAGAGCCATCTTCTCATGTCCAACCATTCATGGCTTGACCCATTGCCAGTGAGTCCATTTTTTAAGGTATTCCTCCAGATAAAAGATGAACTAGAGCCACGCTCTGCAAATGCTTCATTAGTTGATGGGGGGGCAAAAAGACATGGTGATTCGCCATACTCCGACCTAGCTTGGGAGACCCCACTTTCGGGTGGACTTCCGTCATTCTGTCATTGGTAGGTTAATGTGTTGCCTAAGGAGCTAAGTGAATCACCCTCCTCCTCTTTAATGGGCATGTACATGTCATGCTGCCTGATGGTATACCTATCTCCATTGATGCTGAGTCAGTGACAACACTCATGACTTTGTAGGGCTTATTAATGGCATTTGCATAATCTGTCAGCACCTTTCTGGAAGAAGCTTGTTCTCCAGGGCCCGTATGCATGAGCTGATAGCAGCCAACGCATCCCGTAGAGCTCAACCATAAACTACTTCCGACGTTGCCACTTACTACCGCGCAAAGGGCTTACTACGAGCTCATGCATACGGGCCCAGATAAGTCCCACTAAAGGACAGAAGTCATGTCACACCCTAGCCACAAAACAATGCAGTCACAGCTTATTAATGAATGCGAGAGAAAGTTGTTTACATATATTATCAACAGCAGATCCTGAGGACAACGAAACGGTCCTGCAAGGATTGAGGTAGCAGCGGAATGGTATCTGTCAACTGTCAGGGAACCAAGGGTAACTGGGAATGGTTTTTAACTCATCCCTGCGTTATATTATGCCTTCTCAAGCCGCCCCATTATCACAGGCTTATTACCAGCTTACAGCGGCACTGGATGAGAAACAGTGGCATAATATTTTTGGAATTGACAAGGGTGACCCCGAAAAGCGCTAGGGGATGGCCTACATTCATATTAAGCAACACCAGTTTGCCTATGTCAAATGTCATCAAGCAAGCTACAACGTTCAGCTGGCATACTATGGTCAGTCTGAATGCCAACTAGCTCTCCCCAACTCCTGGGCTTGTAGATATACAATACAACAATGCAAGTATGCGTGTTCCGTGTCCTGTTCAAACATCGGAGGTAATGACAATCACAATGTATACCAAGTGGCAATTTTAGTTTGTTTATCAAGCTTTTTTGGATAACGTTTCCGCTGACTTACGTTACTACCAATGCAAATCGGATGCGTTTTATATCTTCCGGTAGCGGCCATCTATAACTCAATTAACGTGTATTTCTGCAAAGAAGTATTAGCTCCATTGAACTCCTCAAGCCTGAAAACATAGTAAATTACATCTACCACTAACCCACTAATTTCCATACACCCAGTGTATGCTCAAAGCGCCATATTATTACCAAGGTCATTGGAACAATGTTTCATTCACAGCATGAGGATACAACCCAATAATAATAATAATAATAATAATAATAATGGCCGCTTATATCGCGCCGGACTCCACGCACTAGGTGCATGCTCTAAGCGCTCCACATTATTACCCTGGTCATTGGAACCATCAGATCTACAATCCACTTCTTTTCTCCATTCCCTGGGGAGTATTCCCCCTAAGCTGCCTGTTTTGGCGCTTGTAGGTTAAACCTCACAATGACCATCGCTTTCCGACCAGGTACCCAATTTTACAGCTGGGTGGACTGAAACAATGTGGATTAAGTTTCTTGTCCGAGGAAACAACGCAGTGTCGGATACGGGAATCGAACTCCGGACCTTGTGATGTATAGGCGGACGCTCTATCTGGATACCACTGCGCTCCACCAAGCTGCCAGTTAGACACTAGAAGGCTTACTACAGCATTACCATCACTTCCGGACCAGGTACCTAACAACTTCATCACTTTACGAGCAAAGCCACTTGCACCAGGACTTAGATTACATCACTGACATTACCAATGTGTCTCAGTGTGAGGCAGGGTGAAACCTTGAAGGTCTGGGAGCTAATATCATATACTAATACTAATCATTCTCCAACACAGGTACTATCTGTGCATGACGGTGCTTAACTTCTCAAGCTCATTGCACAAGACCACCTCACCTGTCCTGTTAATCATTTGTTTTTCATGTCTGTCGATAATGGCTAGTTTATGCATTTAGTAAGGCCGTTATCTCAGTAAGTTTATATTTCTACAAAGAAACATTGGTTCTTTTGAATTTCTCAGGCCTGAAAACATAGTAAATGACATTTGTGTTTCTAGCTTATAAGTTTAATTGGTAGAGCAGAGGAAGGCTATCATCAAGAGAAGCTTAGACTAACACTTAGTCTATGAAAACTTATCAATCCACAAAAAGGTGCAATTTTCATTATTTTATTTTTTTAATGAAAAGGAGCCTTCTCTCCTTTGTAGACTTGCATAAATTTTGAATTATTTTTTAAAAAATTTGATTTCACAGTCATGGCGCAGGACTAGGGGAAGCTAGGAGGGTTCATTACTGCCCAGCTTAAAAAACACGCATGAAAGGAGATCTCAAGGGAGAGGAATGCGGCCTTCCCCCACGTTGTGCGCTCGGTAGAAGACGCCGAGAAAAAATGGTATAATCTCCTGTCTAAGTCAAGACAAGAGATATCCAAACACAAGACACAGGTTACCGGGACGGGTATGAAATACATCAATATCCTAAAACTTTAGAATATGTGTTTTCGATGTTTTTGGCGTATGCTCGCTCAGGGCATTTCATTGATAAATCAAAATCTTGGCCATTTTTTTTCAAGCTGAACCTAATTAAAAAAAAAGAAGAGAGAACAAAACATATGGAATTCCCAGTAAAAATTTATTTACAATGACACACATTTCAGTGGCAGATCCAGAAAGGGGGGGAGGGGGGGAGGGGTCCTCCACCCCATCCCCCTTTGAAAATAGTAATTTAAAAGTAGGCAAGTCATTTAGGCTACTAGCAGTGTTATCTTTTTTACTATGCCTATCAGGCTTGTGGATCACCCAATTTGTTTATTAATAATAATAATAATAATAATAATTTTCTGAAAATATTACAACTCATGTTTTATTTTGCAATTTTCAGGGGGAGGGCCAGGCGGCGATAGACTGTCAGTCATTGCTGGGGCAGTGTATGATGTGCTTGGCCACTCAAATGTGTCAATTTCAGGCCTGGAGGAAGGCATCGACTCCTCAATGATTCAAATTCATGAATCAGAATCAAGGTTAGTGTTAAAAAATTGTCCATTTGCATTTGCAGCATAGGCCTACATGTTTATGATGTACAGTGAAGATCTATGTCAAACTGGGTAAATATATATGTATAATATTATTATGTAAAGAATGAACACAGAGTATCTTCAAATATGTTGGCTGTATATTTATCAACATGCCCCAAATCATGATTATGTCAATATGTTATGGAGGTAATTGATCTAATATTTCCATCAAGGTTAGGAAAGTTAGTAATTTCCTAATTTAGGTAGAAAATATATATTATAATATATAGAAGTGTGTTTCAAAATATAGGCTGAACATTTTAGGATCCTCAACACAGACTCAATGTGAAATCTTTCATTTTTAGGGAAGCCAATCACTCCAATGGCTTCAATTACTAGTAACAACACTGGCCAGGAACCTCAGAACACCTTTAATTTCGAACCCTGTTAAGAAGTATTCAGCCTGTAATATCACATTCAAACATGCCAAACCATATCCAAATTATTTCTACATGTGTTTTGTGGGCTTGTGCAGCCCCATATCCAGTTTTGGAGACATGCAATGGCTCCATGTCAAACATTTACACCAGTAAATATGAATAAGCTGATTTTTTGGTTTGAAAAGCAATTTGAAAATATGAATGAATACTGTAATTTATTGATGCCTGGTGTGGACTCATCAGTGACAAAGACTGGTTCTGGAACCCCACCCTTATATATAGGATGGCTGGGATCGTCTCCTTGTACACTACATGTAGGTTGCCATGGAGAGTTTCCTTGGACACTTTTCAGGTTTAATGATTCTGATTTCTTTCAGACCATCCTGCAGCTGGGAAATGGATCCAGGAGTACAGTTATCGGTAGTCCAGCCTAAACCTGTAGACAGAAAAAGACAGCTTGAGTTGGACGTTTTGGACTTACAGAAGGAATATTACAAGTTGAAAATAATGAAATTAAAAAATGAAATGAATATGTAATTTATTAGTAAAGTCTTTGAAATTTGAACATTGATTCTGTAATGTTTTTCTTCATGTATTCAAGTTGAAAGGCACTAGGTCAACTTTGCATTGTTTTCAATAAATTCTTTTTATAGTTTCATTCTCTAGATAAATGGTTCAAGGGTGTTTTGCAATTGCTTTGAAATTCTGTGAGAATTGGAAATTGGTTTTATAGCATAAGCTGCGTTTCAAACAGGGTTGTTATAACAACTGCCCTATATTCTTCAAAAAAGTCTTTTAATAAGATTGTGATCTAAAAACCTCAGAAAGCTTATTTCATGCAAAATTGACCAAGTAACTTAAAGTTCTTTGCCTGCTTACAGCTGGAGGAACCATGCACAAGGTGATATCACAATGTGAAAGTGCTCCTTATCACTATACCAAGACGAAAGGCTTTCAAGCACCATCCTTTTTCTTTATGTGTTGTTAGCCCAAAATTAAATGCGCTATATATAGCAACTTACTCAAAAATGAAGATTAGTCAGATATTCCCTGTACCGATGGCCATCTTGTCTAGGACATTGCAGTGGCAAATTGTTGTTAATGTTGGCATCATCATCATTGTCTCCATCTTCCCCATCCTGATCATCATCCTGATCATCACTTTCATGGTCTTCATCGTCAAGAGTTGGTGGAATGTTAATTTGCCTAGACTTGCAGATATTGTGCAAAACTGCACATGCAATGATCACCTTACATGCCTTGGCAGGTCCCAATCGGATTTCAGAGTGGAGCACATGGAATCTCCTCTTTCACTGCCCGATGCCTCTCTCCACAATACTTCGGGTCGATTTGTGGGCTCTGAAATGTTCAATGAGTATGGTTAGCGATTAATCATTGATATTATTTAAGTTCTTAATTATGCATTAAAATATGTGTTTTTAACAGATTTTCATTTTTTTAAATTCAGTCACTCAATCATATATGAGTATCTCCAGTGTTAAAATCTAATGTAATATCTGTGTCAGTGTACGTTTCTGACACTTCATCATTACAGGGAATATTGTAAACTATTTTCTTTTATAGTCGTAGTTTGTTTCGATCATTCATACATGTATACACATTTGTTATGTTAAAGGCACTGAGGGGCATATTAAAAAATATATTTTAAAAAACAATTACACCATAATTATAAAATATATTATAAACATATATTGCATATAAACTCATATTAGACCATGACCATTAAACAGTAGCTATTAAGTTAACTACTGATTAAAATAATATTAAAAAAACAACTGAGGTTATTTAGTTAACTTCAACTCAATGATGGGTTTTTAATACAAACCAAGTTTCCAAAATCCTTGGTCCGAGTCCAAGTACATGTGGTTTGCTTTAGACACACAGAACTTGCAAATGTAGGTAGTTTATTTAAAGAGATTTTATGAACGCCTTCATCTTCAATTTCAAGGGGGACCACTCGAATGTTGGACCACAGACTTTTTTTAATTTTATTTTTAATAGCAAAGATTTTATGGACGCTTGCTATCCTCATTTAAAGGGAAGTCACTCTAAGTTTTAATTTAATTTTAAATCGAGTTGTTTTAATTCGAAATCGTCATTTGACACAACAATGAATCGTTAAAAAGGTTGGTACCTGTTGTAGTTTGTCTGCGGACCGGGCTGTGGTCTAAGATAGGGTGTCAACAGCCATCTCCGACATGGGTAGCCACTGTCGCCGAGCAGATGGCAGCCTCTGGGGAAGGCGTTTCGTGAAAAGAGTTGGAACAACCCACTCTCAGCCAAAATCCGAGCATCGTGTGTCGAGCCAGGCCACTTGGCAACAATATCAATAATTTCATAGGCTGAACTAAAAACAACTTGCACATTGATGCTGTGGAAATGCTTGCGGTTCACATACTCGGGTTCGTCTACATGCGGGGCAAGTATCCGAATATGTGAACCGTCGATTACACCTACCACACCTGGAAAGCCTGCCACTCTCGAAAATTCGGCCTGAGATCTGTGTAGATCTCGTTGGTCTGCTGGCATTTGTATGAACTGCCTCACAATGTATCGATTGGATAGTGCCGTTAGAGTTTCTGACACAATTTTACTAACCGTAGGTTGACTTACTCCAAAGTTATCAGCATTGGACAACTGCATGTTACCTGTGGCCAGGTAACGCAGCGTTATAATCACTTTCAGCTCGGCCGACACAGCTTTATTGCGTTCTGTAATCGGAGAAATTTGATTTCTGATCAAATCAGTTACATACATGATCCCACACCTGTCCAGCCTGAACCTCTGAATCAATTGTTCATCAGTATATTCATTCAAAACATCTCTCCTCTCTTGAAAATTTCTCAAGCGTCTCTGGCGAGCACCGAGGGCGACAGCCATCTTGGACACTTAAGACCTACTCTTAAACTGCAAAAAGTCCTCGCACCTTCTCTCAGGTTTTCTTAAAGTTAAGAGTAAACTTAAGTCCTGAGAAGCTTTATAAATACCACTTAAGATTATTACACCGACACTTCAATAGTCTGAGATGATTAATTGCCACATCAAAATGAACAGATTTGTACACCTTTTGCCCCATTCTTTCATTAAATCTTTTTATTCTTATGCTGAACTTGTTATCTAACCTGTGATGTTTTAAAACATGTTGTAGGATGGTGTCAGCAGGGTCAGCGGATCTCTACAAAAATAGCAAGCTTAAATAGAAAATGAATGAAGTTCAAGAAAAAATATGTCACAATTAAATGATATATGCATTTGAGGAACAATGTCAAATCGTCACCGGTATAATATTTCCACAGCAGACTTATTTGAAATAAAGTTATCAAATGCCTTCTTGTTTTTATTACATGTATTTTTATTTGAAAAAAACTTTTTCTGACTGCAATAATCACTAGAAGAACACGACATTAGCAAAATGTATTTCCAGCAAGTTAGTCTTGAAGTATGTGAGCTCGATATTTGACAATGTTCCATTAACATACACATACATGCATAGAACTATTGTCCCTCTTGTCTCACTGAAAACGTTAAAGAGCACTCTCAATAAAGACATGTCTATGGCTTCGTTTTCATATTAACAAAACAAAAAGAGCAAATCATGCAGAACACTACCCATTTGAGCAAATGGCCGACATTGTACTATGAGGGAAGTAGTAAACATATTCACAATGGAGATATTACCAACTGTAACCTGAAAGTACAAAACAGTTGGACCTGAGCAAACTGGTCTTAATTTACACTTAACATATTCTTATTTAAGTGATATTTTCCTTTTAATGCCTTCACGCTAAAGCATTGCTTTATGATTGTTTGTACGTACCTGTTTTCTCGACCTGAGCCCCTAATTTACAGTACTCCTCAATGGCATTGGTTTCATGAATTATTCCCCACTGAATGGCTACCACGGAGTCTAAATTGTAGCCAAATGTTTTTTTTAGGGAAAGTGATATTCTGGCAGTAAAGAAGAAGGATTTGTTAGAAAGGATATTTTTAAGTGCATGTTCTCGGCATTACTGTACATGCAACTTTTCCCATTCTGTTCTATTCCGAAAGGTAGAAGCCCATTCCCCACATTGTGTTTTCCGGAATTTTATAGCATTAAATCCTTGGTCAGTTCAGGTTGCTACAGTGCCGTACAATCTTCACTGATTGAAACAAAGAATGCAATAACTGAATCGACAATTCTTAGAATCTTGAGTTTAATAATAATCAGGTTACAAAAACATTTAGACTGAGCTATTTTATGATCACAAAAGCATGTTACCAGCCACGGCGAATGGCTTCTATAATCTGCCCAAAGTTGGAAGCCGTAAAACGATGCTTTCTTGAAGCGGCCCACAAAACATTCTGTCTCTGGCCCATAGACTACCAAACAGCTGTAAGTATCTGTTACCTGGCCAGGATCAAAGCCTCCCTCAGCCACTGGTATGGCTTGGATGAGGAAACATAGTCTTTACTTAGAAGCAAGTTTTCAACCAGGGGGACAGTGGGTTGACAACCAGGGGGACAGTGGGTTGAACATTTGATGATGGCTCAGGAGATAAAATCCAGTGCAGAGCTAACATGCAGCACTTTATTGATCAAGTTGTTATACTGTACGTTGAAATGTATCAAAAACACACTTCTTTATTTACTTCTACAGTCTATGTTTCTTTATTTAGAACAAATAAAAGGTTAAATGGACAGGATCAAAGTTACATTTCAACCACAAACAGAAGTAAAAAAAACCCTTTTATAACAAAAATCTTTGGCAAACATAATCATGGCACCCTAGATTTGCTATATCAAGTGAACGTCATACTGCCCTCCCAATTGTTGGCTTTAGTCAAGATAAAAAAAACCATCTGGTAACATTAGCAACCTAGTTCCTATCCTCCACTGCGCATTGGGTAAGTTTGACATTGTAATGAAGGCGCAGTGGTGACATGGAACAAGGTTGTTATGTCATCAGAATGTGTGTGGCGATGCAAGATCTATTTTATAGCCACAAGTCATACTGCGGAATATCTTTTGTTTATTGCATAATTGTTTGTGAATCTGAGCATGCAAAGAATGGGGAAAAGAATTCCCAGGTATAAAACCACCTGAAGGATAGAAAAGGCATGCTTTGAACACAATACAAATTTGATTATGTCCCTTTAGGAGGAATTTAAGTTTGTCACATCATCGCAGCACATTGTGTCTCAGATAAATAAACTTGTTCACAATAAATGCAGCAGAAAGTTGTTTTCACTTGAAGGCTATTAAAAAGGAAACTTCAGGTTCAAGTAAACAAACATGCAAAAAGGAGCTCATCTGTAAAAGCTCCTTAGAATATTTACAATATTTGGCCCAAGGATGTAATTTTATGACCTCAACAACACACATATTTTTACATAGACATTCAAATCCAAACCTCATGTATCTGCAAAATAATACATACCTCTTCCTGCTTTTGCATACCAAATGTTTACGTGTTCCATATAAACATCCAAAATATCAATGCAGTCAGCATAATGTGCCTCATTCTTCAAGATTATTGGCAAGAGGAAGACAGATGACTTCAGTGATATTTCTCTTTGTCGGTCATGAGGAATGTGATCTGGCAGTAAACTGTTCATCAACTTAAAACAATGGACATGCAGAACCAACTTTTTGGCAACCAGAATCGTCAGATAGTCTTTGAACTTTACAGTTTCTTCGGGACTGGGCAAGGAGTCAGGACCAACTTCTTCTACATTTCGGATTGGTGCATCGTAAGATAAATCACTGAAATCCACCCTATCAACCACAAAATCAGAGGCGAAGAAATGTTAGTCCTTAGACTTGTTGATCATCCGAATATCACTGGTAGTCATTCTGAGATCCAATTTGTCTCCATTAATTGTCCCGTCTGCTCCTGTAAGATACATATGGGTCATACTTTTTAATCATACACTAACTGAATCAAAAAGTGAAAAGAACAAGAGTCAACAGTAGATGACATATCCCCCCGGCTTATTTAAAAAGTTGCAACAAAAAAAATCAAAAACTACCAAAAGGCACCACTGCACTGGTCAAGCTATAAAACCGTCCAATTTCATAAAGAAATTCCTCATAGTTTACGAGTTCTAGACCGGAAATGGTCCCTACCCC
>JAUELE010255785.1:0-10624 GCA_031471655.1 Diodora aspera | reverse complement strand
TGTCACGTAGATAGGACCTCAGTAACCCAATGCTTGTCGTACAAGGCGACTAAAATGGGGATCTTTTGCTTTCATTCTCCTTTCTATCGATCCCTTTTATAAACTGTATTTTTGCTCGATGTGCATCTTGCATTTTACGTTGCGTTATGGCTGAAATATTGCCCTTGCAACGTAAAACATCATTTCAACTCAACTTTTTTTTATTTGTAACAACGCATCCTTGTGATCTATGCAGGAAATCTTGATCTTGGCATTGAAAGTGTGATGTGACATGCTGAATGCTATTGTGATGGACATTCCTCTCGGATCCTAGGTGTTGGCCAAACTGGTGAGCGTACTTCAAAGACCAGGTGCAACATGGGTTGAACTCCCAGGATCCTCTGTTTGTTTGAAACGATGCATCCTTGTGATCTATGCAGGCTTGGCATTGAAAGTGAGTGAGTGATTTTGGGTTTTGCGTGGTTTTCGAAATCTTTCAGCCACATCACAATGGTCTCACCAACAACGTGTCGGTGTCGGGGCTCCTGTCGCTCCGGGCTGAAAGAAAGGTGCTTCGGGCGAACCGCACCCGCCAAGGCTGGCAGACTGCTGGGCCGACGCGCTAACCACTGCGCCATCCCTCGCCCCTTAGCACTGAAAGTGTGATGTGGCATCCTGGATAATATTGTAATGGAAATTCCTCTCGAATCCAGAGTGTTGTATAAACTGGTGAGCGTACTATGATGTGCCGTCGCAAGTAACCAAAACATCACCTTGTAAACGGTACCATCTGTAAATGATCAATAACTTTAGTCAACTGTCAAGAACATTCTGCAGTTAGCAATTCTACGCTGGGGGAAAAAGCTTTAAATTATACACAGGGAAAACACTTTGGCAACAAATTATGTGAGTACATTATGGAAAAGGGATTATTAAGTTTTTAAAAATATTTATTACATGAACACCCAATTAATAATGCTCTTACAGTTCGTGTGCATCAGTCTTTTGCACCATATTGTTGCTGGGAGCGTCGGACACATTGATATGTAAACACGCAACGCTGAAAAACATACTAGTATACATCTGTTATACATTACATGTCATTACCACAATCTTCCATCTTATCCCTGACTTGTTGAATCTCTCTGGAGCATGTACGTTCCTCTGTTGGCGTTATTCTGCACTGTCTACATGATACAAAATACAGCGGGCAGGAAACCTTCCGTTCAAATCTGCATTTTTTTGTCTCATAATTACCATGTATTTCCCCCCAAATGTTTACCATGTCTACGGGTTTTTCTCCTACAATACACAGACCGTGTCGGAGATCAGCAGTCCTGGAAAGGGTATGACAGTACCACCGATAAGAGATGAAGAAGTACAGCTTACGGACATGGGAATGTATCAAATCTGACCTCGTCTTTGCTATTTGTGATGGTCTAAACAACTTTCTGACAGTCTGTGTAATGCAGAAGGCTGCTGTGTCTGATAGTATCCATATTTTGTGATTCTGACTACGACTTCTTTAAAAAATTATATGATAATAGCCTTCCACAGGATTTTAAAAAAAAAGATATGATGTGCACATGCAGGATAAAAATTTTTTACTTATTGAGAATTCCTTTTAACAGGTAATAAAGCTTATTCTAACTGGTACGCACTGCAAAACTACTCGCACAAAGCTACACGAGATTCTGAAGCCTGAGGTTAGATTTTAAAACTTCCTCCCAAAAATACCCAACGCCAAAATATATTTCATGGTTGAAGATATGCCCCACAATGTGAGATTCGTGAGTGTACTAAACCTAATGACCTGTGTTTTACATTACTAGATCTAACGAGTTTACATATGCATGTAGTGACATCAGGCATAGGCGGGTCCATTTGGGGGATGCGCACCTCCTTTGTCAGCCGAATGTTATGTAAAACTGCATTGACTAGTGATTTTTTCAGTCTGCATCCCCTTTTTTCAAAATCACATCATGCACCCCTCACCCACCCCGACCTTTTCCAACATCCTGGATCCGCGTATGGCATGTTGGTCTTAAAATGTTCCGTCCCAGCAGCACATTGTTTGAAGCTCTACGAACACTCACTCACTCTCTGTTTTGGCATGGTATCATTTTACAATGAGAAGACCTATCTATTATTTCATCTCTTTTGTTTGTGAAACGCCAGTGACCTGTTATTGATTCAGGCTGTGTTGGTACACGAGAGAAGGTGTTAGAACAGTTGTCTCTGATGTAGCATTGGCGAGACAATGTCTTGTAGTTTATGTTCTATTTCGATCATCGGTGGGGCTTAAAGTGTTCATTTTAATTCCATTTAACATGGGATTTATATTTATATCAGAGCTTTTTCTGATGTGTGACATATATCTGATGTTATGTGAATTATTATGGATCTAGCTTATGTGTGTAAGTATAATTATGTTGTCTAGCTGTTATGTAATACATGTCAGTTGCTGATTTTATATTTCTCTTTTTTTTCTCTGTTATTGTAGCAACACAATTAGAAACTGGCATGTATAAGCAACTATATGTAAAACCATCTTTAGCGTTCAAGTACATGTACATGTACATAAGAAAGAGAAAATTACCCTCCCCGTGTAAGGTCGCACTTAAGTCTTTAGTTGGACTAAAAGGGTGATAATGGGAAGGAAGGAAGATATTTATAACAAAACAGAGTAATCTATTACAATTCAAAAACGCTTGTTCAGACAGTGATTAATATATGAAAGGGTCAACACGACATCCATTGAAAGTTTATAGAAACAGTGATGCTGTATACATTAAAAGGCTGATGACAGTGACCAAGTCCGCACTAAAATGCGAAATCCTATTGCTTGAATGTGTTGTGAAGACGATAGTTTCAAAAGTCCACTCCTTACTAATTTTTCACACGGCTTTGAGTATGCTGTCCAACAGCGAAGAGAGCAACTATCATGATCATTCCAGAGACCGTTCACCCGTGCCCGTTGCTCACATTTTGTACTTGGTTTTGAGCCGATTGCAAGAGGGAAAATGATTATTGATCATCTTTCGGAGTTCCTACTGGGAATGCAGGTAACAGATGCCAGTACAAGACAACCTGAAGGCAGTATATAAATGCCCACTGAAGAAGGTTTGCAGCTTGGATCTAAATGCTCCTTTATTTAAGATGTCTTACGGGATGTCTAGCAAATTTAAACAGCCTCGTAAAAAACTGTGCCTGAGCCAGTCTACAGCTATTAATCCGAATTAATTACAACTGATCTTCGACACATTAGTTTAAATTGTTTTGTATGTATATGGTTGAATGTTTCTTAAAGGACCACTGGTGGCTTTGTTAGGGTCACCGAAACAGCCACAGATGCATGTGGCATTTGTCTACGGTGACACCACTGATATTGCAAGTGTCTCAGTTTGAAACAGGCTGATCCCTTGAAGACTTTAAAGCTTTACAACACAAATTTGTTACCTACGTGCGTTGAACGTGACCAACTCCATCACCTCTATATGGACTGGGTGGCACAATAAGAGCACAGAGTTTATCATATGCTTTCAAGCATTGTATCATGCCCATGTAAACTGTCTGTCAATTTTTGTAGTTCTCGGAAAGACTTTCATGGATTGTGGACGACAGGCTGTGCGGGAGACACAATTCGCTCATTCCATTCACTCACTCAAACAATCAAACACACACTTATTCAATATAATACGACTGTCCTAGTAGAACGGTCAAATTTTATTTATACTAGTGAAAAAGGCGCCAAAATGCGATGTTTATAGGAACATGGGCCTTGAGCATTAAGTAAACGTTTGGCTACACCAACCTTATTAGTTAGGACCCTAATACAGTAACACGAGAGTGATATTAATATTACTAATAGTCGATAGCTTATGCATATTTGTGACGTTTGGATTGTCATGGCATGTATGTTTATTCGCTGTTATGCAAATGCAACGTGAATTCCTTATGAATCAAGAATGAATCGACAACCGCCATAGAGGCTGTTTGGATCAATTTGATATTTATACACAAGAATTTGTCTGTTTATTTCAGATTAAAATATGTAAATGTGTCCATATTGCCATCTAATCGTTTTTGGTATGTCTAAATGAAACGTTATAATGACCATAATTGACAAGAACAAGTATCCTTTCCACTATGTACAATACATAACAGTTTGAACTCGCGGGAGACATGAGCGGTGGAAGTGGGCAACTAGGGAACTCGATCCCCTCACTTTTTACGGGGCGAGAGCGGGGGCAGAGCACACTCCCCCATTTTTTTACCGCTCAGATCTCCAGAACTCCTACGTGATGTCATTTGGATCGCAGCCCCATCCACAACACCCACAAACACGCGAGTGCACATATGATGAACCTAATTAGTCATGTGAATGCGCGTGAAGCCCCAAATAAACTACTCTCTCTCTCTTTCTCTCTCTCTCTCTGTCTCTGTCTCTGTCTCTCTCTCTCTCACACACACATACACACACTAAAAGTGCTTCTGCCGCCCCTGAGAAAAGTTATTAGTTTTTTTAAAAGCAATATCTTAACTATCGGAGCTCAGACCCACATACAATGCAAGTCAAGATGTGTTGTATATTTGAACCAAACTTTCAGTCGAGGCTATAGTTCAAATGTCTAAACATTTCATGCGTGTACATGTTAGATATAATACGTGCAGCAAAACAAAATACATTTTGAGAAGAAGCATACCCGATATAGTTTTGTTCTTCCTTGCAGTATACTCGTGTCCCACAATCCGTCGAGAGCCAAGGATGAAATAATAACAGGTCATTTTAAAAATTCGGCTTGACCGTCATATTTTCCATGGTGTCGACGGAGCCGTCTCAATAAAAACAAATCGGTACAATAAAGACTGGAGACCGTCCATCAAGAAGGTATCAATAATCTTAAAATTAGTGAATATAGTGCTCTTTCAGGTTCTCAGGCATGAATTATGATTTTATTTAAGCATTTCCTTTTACATTTAGCATATCACATGCATGGCTGGAGATCATAAATATTTTAGCCAAAAATTAAGGAAATTTATATTTTGACCATTCACATTTCATCTGGATCAATCCGATTGACAAAACATCCTAATTGATTCACAACTCTCAGAGTGTGAAGCTGACACAGCATTAGCACATCAAAACACTCTGGTTACACGATGACGTAACAATCTAGGTGTTATTTTATCCTAAGTGTGTTTTAGTTGAAAAACAACCCTTCACGTCTATACTTTAGGCAGAATACATATTCTGATTGTGTTCGTTCTATGACAAAGTAAAACTTTCTGCTAGAATAGATTGTAATATAATTCTGGTTTTACCTGCCCTCACTTCGACCTTCGTGAGATTATCGTCCTTGATTACTAAGAGTAACATTGAATTCAGTATCACTCATTATGTTCAGACATTATTCTTACCAGATTCATTGTCAGTAATAATGAAATTTATAGATTCCGAATATTTAATGGCTAATCTCACCTTAAGAATTAGAGAACTTCAGATGTAATTGATTCTTTTCTCTTCTCTTTGGCATCTTCAGTGCAGAGCGGAGAGTAGACCTATACATTCATACCGTATTAAATGTGATTAAATTTACCATTTTGAAAAGAAGCCAATAAAGTGTGAAATAATTATAAACGTCTTTGGACGTTCATTAAGTGTGTCATGGAAAACTGTATACAGCACATGTTTAAAGGCATGGTTGTTTTGTTCTAATTTAGTGCTTTGGTAAAGTGAGACATTCCAAGAAAGGATAGTGCTTGCTTTTGCCCTGGGGCCCGTATTTATAAAACTTCTAAGAATTTTTCTTAAATTTGAAGTCCTTCCCAGGAGTCCATAAAAGGGATGCATGAGAACACCATTTGTAACAAACATTTCAACAGAGGTGAACTTTTAAAAAAGTATGAAATTTTGAGCAAACGATGAGAAGTTTTGATTTTGATACTGAGTTAAGAGTAAATTTTAACTCTTAGAAGTTTTATAAATACGACCCCAGGTCTTCAAGGGTACGTCCAATCTCACACTGAGGCACTGACGTCACAATGTCAGTGGTGTCACCTTGCTGATAATTGCCTCTGTCCACCAAGCTGAAGCTGGGTACTGGTCCTCCATCTGACTTATAAACAAAATGAACAAGGATTAGTTTTAACCAGATTTGACAGAATGTTTAATCTGAATCAGAGGAAGCAGATCTTGTACTGCTGATTGTCATGACTGCAAATCCATTACGCGTAACACAGATCACAGAATCAGGTACCAAAAGGTAGGTAAATTAAAAAGTCTGACTTGGGAACTAAAACGGAAAAAGCTGCATTCAGACATGGACGAGACACATCTATAGTAACAAACATGAAAGTGAAAGAACTGTCCAAATAAATGTAAGAACTATGTTAAGTGGTCTGGGACGTTGTAATGTCAGAGAGTCCATTAGTTGTGAAACCGAATCCCAGCAAGATGGCGTGTAGGAACAAGGTGTCACCAACCACAAGAACAAACAGGGAGCTCATTCCAGGACTAATGTCCTCGCTTCTCATCTTCTTTCATGGCTCTAACGAGGACGGAAAGTCCACCATGGTCTCTGTGACAGTCTGAGTGGTAGAATGTTAAAAGTGTGACCATCGTTGGCCTGATTTTGTTGCGGTGTGCGCTGACAGACAAAGATAAGAATGTGCATGTTAGAAGCTTAGAATGTCTCAGCTCTTTAAGTCGTTGGAGAAAAGTCTAAAATACGTATAAGGATTTATACTTAAGTCTCATATTTGGCATAAGCTGCCATTTTTGAGTCAATTTGGCATTACAGAAGGTCACAAGAGCGTGAGACGATGAAGCAACCCGGATGTGCAGACTAGAGCAATCTTTTTTGCGCTTAGGTAGGATAGTATTTTAATGTTCTGTCTCGACTCGATCGATGGCAGTCTCTGTAACTAAGTGTCTAGCTATACGTTTGCGCCAGCGGGTATGATGTAATGCAACTCCAGCAATTACAAATATACAATATATTTAAATTTTCAGTTTATAAGCTTGAAATGTTTACCTCTCATTGATATAATGCACAGCCTGTAACCATTTTCTGTGTTCTTGTTTCACGAAACAATCTTAGTTAAAATCAGTCTTAGTGACTCGGTTCACTTTGAGATAAACATGGCAAACATCCGTCCATATTTCTAAAAACAATCTGTAAGTGATTTTGGGACATGCAGTACAGCTTGTTCAAAGTTGCTTTGATCTTAAGAGTTTCCGACCAACTTGGCGCTAATGGTGCTTTTGAAACAGGACCCAGGGTTATGTTCAAACATACCACATCAATAAAGATTTGCTAAGAAACATAGACCATTCCTCTTCTCTTTTTTCTTAATATTCTTCTTAATCCTCTTCTTAATAATCTTATTATTCGTCTGCTTCTCAATCGTCCTCTTCTACGTGTAATTTCCAGCACCTCGACACTATCAGTTTATTCCAAGAGATAAACTCTGATCGCCAGGGATTTGGGAGATTTCATACATAAAATGCTGCGGGCTAAGGCTGACACGGACGAAAACAAGGAAGATCAGACAGTTCATCGGCAAGCTTGCGTCAACAAGGACTATTTGTCAAAGGAATAGTGAATCAAAGACCACTCTGTACCACACGAGGATTCTGAAGACTTTTCTGTGATCGATCGAGTTCATTATCTGGGGGGCTCGAGCTCTCCCCTTCCCCCCTTCGTCGAGGTCGTCAGCTTGAACTTCCCTTTCAAAGAGGCCTGTAGACAGCATTGTTAAAGGGTTCGCCCTGCCTCACAGTCAGACATTGATGTGACAATTACAGTTAAATATATGCCAGGATGCAGCAAATCGAGTCTTTTTCCACAAACTACTCTCAGTGATGCCTTCAGACACGGTGTTAAGGGCTTCACGCCTCCGGCAAAGGCAGAACTAGGTAACTAAGAACCCCCCCTTCTCCCTGATTGTCGAATGTTTGTGTGTTTTTTATCTCTTTGGTTAAATGAATGTATTTTTGTTGATATCAGAATCAGAAGTTATAACGCTGTGCTGTAATAGGACTTCAAGCTATTATGTGTAGAAGCACTTTTGAGTCAAACACTGACCTCTTGTATTCAGTAATGGTTTCTTTACGTGCGATGCCTCAGGTTTATAAGGCTTGAAGAAGTAGAAACGTAACGCCTTTGACATAGTTCATTTTAAAAACGTTATTTGTCGGAGAAGACGGATCTCTGAGCGTGTCCAGTTAGTTGTAAGATTTGACCAGTTTACAGGACGCCAGACTAACTGGTTGTGAAAATTGTTTCCACAAAATGGCTTCACCGATACATTGTCTGTGACGATTGTCTGCACCAGTGTTTCTGGCAGAGATTCAAATTCATTATTAGATTAGCACATGTATAGACTGGCACTGGATCACTATACTTCGGTTCCTGAATAATTCGGACAGGTCTAAATCGGTACGGGACCAGTGTCACTCATTCTGGAAATGCAGGGCTTCAATATGACTCCGCTAACGGTCCGTCATATACCCTGGATGTACTCCTATATAGTCGTTTTGTGTTTATGGAAAGTACAAATCTTTTTAATATAGACAACCAGTGAAATGTCGCATTCACTGCACGAGAAGTAACTCCTGATAAATTTAAACACATAACTTTTTTTATTCGCCGCGTGTCAGGAGAGACGCGCCACATGTTGGAAGGCACGCTTTCGCTATGGAAGATTCACTGATTGGTCTAAACGTAAACCAATGGATGAGATTAGGATACAAAGGTCACTGACCTATTCGACATAATTTTTGTTGTCGTGGCCGATATAGCCTCCCTTCGAGAAGCAAATAGCGACGTAAAATAAGCTAACTTTTAACAATTCGACATAATTTACCCGTTTATTGTCTTGTGGGGCGGGCAGTGTTATTTGGCTGCTTTAAATAGGTTCAAAAGTACTCCATATAAACTGCTCAAAATAAGTTAAGGGTCGAACCTCAAATTAGCATAAACTGATATAATCGATTTTGCAATTCGAAGGCGTGCCGGAACTTGCTACATGAACATGTTTTTAAGAAGGGTGTTTTGTTACTGTTGAAAATTTTCCAATTACCTTAAAGGTCAGGGAAAAAGTTAATGTTGAAGATTATTGATAGTTTGAAAACTTTGCTTCACGTGAAATGTTCCTCAAAGTCTGAAATCCGTGAAATTCACCACATGCTGCATTTGCACGTGTTGTTCATGATTGTCACTTTAAACATGCACACACTGGCATATGAAATGCGTGACAACTTGTTGCAATGTGGATTTTGGAGTCACTGCTTGTTGTAAGTAAAATAGTGTTGTAACTCTGTTTGTCTCTACACCTCTCTTGAGTGGACCCCGTGGGGCTTCCGGGGAGTGACGTGGTGTCACTTAGATAGATTAGGGCCTCAGTAACCTAATGATTATCGTACAAGGCGACTAAAATGGGGATCTTTTGCTTTCACTTCCCTTTCTATCGAACCCCGTGGGGCTTCCGGTGAGTGACACGGTGTCACTGAGATAGAATAGGGCGCCAGTAACTCAATGATTGTCGTACAACGCGACTAAAACGGGGATCTTTTGCTTTCAGTTTTCTTTCTATCGATCCTTTTTATGAACTTATTTTCCCTCGATGTGCACCTTGCATATCATGTTGCGTTATGGCTGAAATATTGCCCTTGCAACGTAAAACATAATTTCAACTCAAAACCTTTCTATCGATCCTTTAATGAACTCTCTTTTCGCTTGATGTGCACCTTGCACATCACGTTGCGTTACGGCTGAAATATTGCCCTTGCAACGTAAAACATCATTTCAACTCATCTTAACTTTTGAGTGGTATATATGGCTGGTGTTGTATTAAAATTACCATTACTATTTGCGACTCAAATCCAGAAGGAGTGTACTTCTGGGTGGACGAAAGATTTTGAAAAATAAGCTGTACGGAGGGCAGTGGTAAATCATAAACTGACATTAGATAAGAACACATAGGCATCTCGACCAAACTGCTATTTGTTGACTCGGTCCCAGCCCCAAGGGATTTTTAAATACAAATATGACAAATTTTAAACTTATCATAATTAAAAGGAGCCCCAGTGAGGAGCTTATCCCTTAGCACGTTAACCCCGTGAGGCTTCCGGGGAGTGACGTGGTGTCAATAGGGCCTCAGTACTCCAATGCTTGTCGTACAATGCGACTAAAACGGGGATCTTTTGCTTTCACTTTCCTTTCTATCGATCCCTTTTATGAATTGTCTTTTCACTCGATGTGCATCTTGCACATCACATTGCGTTATGGCTGAAATATTGCCCTTGCAAAGTAAAAAATCATTTCAACTCAACTTTATTTACCCTTGTAGATCTAAATAAAATTAGAACAAATCCTTTGTGACTGAATTCACTGTTTATTTGAGATGCTTTATACGTTTTGTCCAGGACTATGTCAAAAAGTTCAAAATCTGGACAGTTTTTCAACTTTAATACAAATGTGGTGAAGACATTTGCAAGGATGGCATGCTGTTGAATAGTCCGAAAAATCTGCCTATAGATTGTGCTATAATATATTTTTGTTATTTTTAATTTACAATTCTATAGGCAGAATCAACAGGCATGCAAAACTTGGTAAATAGCGACCGTAGCCACGGTCGC
>JAUELE010255774.1:0-10624 GCA_031471655.1 Diodora aspera | reverse complement strand
GTCAGCACCACGAAGAAACGTTACCACACCAACCAAGACAGAGAGGTCCGCCTCGCAACATGTCCAAGAACCAGAATTGGATTTGGAATGTCGTTCTAAAGTGCCAAACGTTGGTGTTGGCTTTAATAAAGCCTTTCAAGAGTCTTCGAAGGCGGAACTGGATTCCATCAAAGAGAGTAAGAAATTAAAAATATGTGAAGGTGAAATATATGAAAGTCGAATAACTGCGACGGGTGAAAAGAACAACTCCAAAAGGCATGGGAAATATTACAATAAGACTCAGAGAGGCCCGACTCAAGAAAACCAGAATCTGGATCAAAAGCTTGTTTTAACGAAAACAGAATCATGTTCTGTCAGGACCAATACGTCCTCAGAGGAAACCGTAGACGAAACTGAAAAGTCAGCACCACGAAGAAACGTTACCACACCAACCAAGACAGAGAGGTCCGCCTCGCAACATGTCCGAGAACCAGAATTGGATTTGGAATGCCGTTCTAAAGTGCCAAACGTTGGTGTTGGCTTTAATAAAGCCTTTCAAGAGTCTTCGAAGGCGGAACTGGGTTCCATCAAACAGAATAGCTCAAAAGGATCTAGAATTGTCAAGTTTAACTTTGTATCTTCTGAATTCGTTGTCGATCGAGGCGAAGTTGTGGAGTTACTTTCCAGTGACATTGAAAATAATGCAACTGTTAAGAAAAGAAATGGTCACATCGGAAAGGTGCCAAAATGGTATCTGAAATTGGCACCCAAAGACTTAACCATTGAAGATTTTTTTGAATGACCTTCTGATTTCTCACAGAGCAAGAATCATCAATGTTGTTCTGATGGGATTTCCCATTTCAAAGCCCAAATAACAAAATGTTATATTCAAACATACGGGCATCTAAAAATGAAATGAAAGAAGTAGTAACCCTATGTCCTTGATAAATGTGAGTATCGACATTTGTGATCACCTTTTTAATGATAGTCGTATTATCTTGCATTGTTTGGATTCTGCAGAGGAAAACCAGTGGACGTTAAGGTATGTTGACTATGGTCTTGAATCTTCGACTGTTTCCTCATGTTCGAGGTAAAAAAAAGACAAACCGGAAGTTGATAAGTGCCATGTAGTGTTTGTTTCTGAACATCCGGCCCAAAGATCGAAACTTGACGACCAAAGCGATCTTTGTTCCTTCAGTACCTGGCCTGAATCCCATTTTAAGTGAAGCTCTGCAAGTATTTCAGGTACAGATATAGCACTGGATCTCATGGCTCTTCAACAGTTACATGACAGACAAGTGAGCTACGTTGAACGCTTCTGAACATTCTGGTCTATTGCTTTGGATGTTACTTCTGTCCAGTCGTATGTGTTTATGTAAGTGTATTTTCATGAACAGATGTGTTAATACTTATTATTTTTTTGTGTATTTGTGAAAAAGGTGCACATAATTCGATATTTATATTAATAAATATTATGTCGTCTTTGGTTGTAGTTTGTAGAACGATATATGTTGTCCAATCTGACTGGTCTTAAAACAAGAACCTCTGCTATCATTATTAGACTGCACACACAACGACAATTTGTAAACAGTATGTACTATATATAGAATGTACCAGTTAGTTTATTTAATTGTGAAACTTTTCTACACTAACATCGAACACAGCCAGTCGCTGTGAGGCTTTCAAGCCTAATACTAGTAATTATTTGTGGCGAGTTTTTGGTGTGGCGACCAGTTCGGTCTAATCCGTTTAAACTAGAAAGTTGCAGCATATCTTGCATATGGAATCACTGAATTAGTAGCTGGGTAGATATACATCCATTTTATCGAACTGACAACTGGATATGTAGTGTATTTGTTTAAACTAGGAAGTGGCAGTATGTCTTCTATGTGGAGTCGCTGAATTAATAGCTGGGTAACTATCCACTTTATCGAAACTGACAGGAGGATAGGTAAGTTACGCGTCTGTTTGAACTGGCAGCTGGGTGGATATCTTGGTCAATCAAACTGACAGCTAGATTGGTAAAATGTATATTTGTATATGTCAGTCAATCAAACTAGCATTATTGAACTGACAGCTGAATATATATCTTAGTCAATCAAACTGACAGGTGGATGGGTCACGTGTCTATTTGGACTGGCAGCTGGATGTATATCTTAGTAAATCACTCTAGCAGCTAGATTGGTAACGTGTATTATTGAACTGGAAGCTGTATGTATATCTATAGTCGATCAAACTAACAGCTTGATGTATAACGTGTCTATTTGAACTGACAGTTGAATATTAAAAAAAGAAACATCACACGAAATGTTCTATATTCAGTTCTTGGTTTATTGGTGTTGGTGTTGATCCGAGTTTCGGATTCATCATCGATTTGTTATTACTTCAAGTTCGGTGTAAAGCACAATGGAGTACAGAAGCACAACCACAGAAGCCATTTATTTTAGCAAACGGACTGTAGACGTTACCTGCCTAGATGTGGTGCATGAACCATCCTGAAGAGAGATATAGTGTACAGAAATGTTAGATAACTGGTTTCACAGTTTGGTAGCACTTGAAAATGTCCCAGAGCTTGTATTCAGTTTCCCCTAACTTTTCCACATTCTCTTAATATGTCCAGGTCATCCTTGAATACTCTGGAACCACTCCTATTCACGACGATCGTGTTGAGGCGTGCGTTTTGACCAATCAGTGAACCTTCCACAGCGAAAGTTTGCATCCAATCACGTGTCGCGTCTCTCCTAACACTCGGCAAAGTAAAGACGTAACGTGTTTAAATTTCTCAAGAGTTACTTCTCGTGCAGTGAATGCGGCATTTCGTTGGTTGTCTATTTTAGCAGATTTGGACTTTCCATACACACAAAACGACTATGATGAATTGGAGTACATCCGGGGCATATGGCGGAGTCATATATGGCCTGGATTTCGAGGGTGCGTCCAGGTATGACGGAGACAAAGTTGTGGCAACAGGATTTTATAAATATCACATACATTCTCATGGGGATTGTTGGATCGCTGCTGTCAGCTCAGATGAGCTGAACTAATGTAATTCATCTGTATGTTTCTCGTATCAAATAAAATATACATCATCAAGACCATAGTTGCGAATATAAAATTCTTTGTCAGCGATTACCCATTGCATTTAGAATGGCCAGCTTTACAAAATCATTTCATGATATTTTGAAAAATATTCTCAAGGAAAAAAGTTCCTATGCATTAGGAATATCAAAATATGTTTTCCTGCATGATGGCGTATCCCTATAATTTTGATTGGTAAATGCATGTCTGACAACCAAGTCGCGATTTTGATGTAGCTTGTGACATTTGCATGTGCTTGTTATTTTGAACATGCACACGTGCTTCTGCGCGTTTTTCATGCCATAAACACAGGGGCGGAATCAGGATTTTGGAAGGGTGGGGGTCCAACATGCAAAACTTCAGTCCCATCCGGGGTCCGAGGACTATTTACTATACAATTTTCCGTATTTGATTTTCAAAAAGGATCCTCCATGGATAAACACACCCTAATGTTCAAATCTAGAAGCTAACGGCTCATACCCATTCTTCTAAACCTCTCGAACCTGAAAACACATTGGAAACGTTCAACATGAAATGTCTCTTTGCCACAACTCGCCCAAGATCAGCGTTTGTGCGAAAATGGGATGTTTGACTCTAGTATGGCACAACATGAGGGACAGAGAAGGTTTGGCGTCCACCGCAACACTATTCTGTCACTTTTAGATCGTTACGGACACAACGGCGTTGTTAGCGATCGCCTACGCTCAGGATGGCCAAGTGTGAAATTTGAGGAATTGCTTCCAAACCGCTAGTTTGACAGCTTGAACCATTCCTGGGCTACGACCAATTATACCATGAACGGTGTGCAATAAAATCAGGGGTCGAAATAAGCGTTTAAGTGACGGCCCTGTCCGGCTAAAATCGCTATTTGTCCGTCGCATATGATGACGACATCGGTCGCTCTGACCGGTAAATATTTACACGTGTTTCTTTTGACAGTTGTTGACTTTGCGACATTCGTGATGGATTTATGGTAACCTGACGATTAATAACGAATTGTTCCGAATGCATTTCTCTAACGTTTATGATGGTACAGACGCCATTCGAACAACTTCGTGCATTTCCGTAGCCATGCCGGGTTTAAACGTTTTGGCCCAAGTGTTTCATTACGTGCATTGAGAGGACGCTATGGCGTCGCTGTTAACTCTCTGTTTTTCGAAATCGCGATAAAACCTGAGTCTGTTTGCAAAAATGAAGGGAAAGAAAAGCGGAAAGTGAAGGAAAATAATGCATGTAGTTGCATTTATACTGTACTGCAAAGTAGTATCTAGCCGGGTTGTCATGTGTCCTGGAACAATCGGTGTGTCCAGAAAAAATTGATTTGTCCTGTAAGCTTCATTCCCTTACAGGACAAATGTCCTGGTGCTTTTTTGTCTTATTTCTACCCCGGCCCTGATAAGTTTATACAATACCTGATCCATACTCGTATAGAACTCTTAGCACATAGCAAAACCAAGTACAGAGTGGTTTTGAAAAAGAGTATTTTGCCATGAAAAAGAGTATTTTACCATGAAAAAGAGTATTTTGCCATGAAAAAGAGTATTTTTCACAAATGTAACAACTCAAATTTTCTCACTTCAAAAACAATATCTGTATTGACGTATTTGATGACATACAATACACCAAAATACGCCAAAAGCGTACAGGTTGGCAGCTCTGCACTTCTCACTGGTTACAGTTGAGTCGACTGAAACAACTATTACTCGCCTGAGGTGGACAGTAAATTGACATTGCCAGTTTCTGAGGTTGGAGGTGGGATGAACCCTTGAAGATCTGAAATAGGAGTGTAACGATTAATCGAAATCTCGAATATTCACGAATATGTTTCTTAGATTCGATTTTCGAATACATTATTCCTAATTTCGATTTGATTTTCCCCGCATTTCATTTGCAATTATCTCAAATGTGTTTCTCAAATGTGACATTCATATCATTCTTATTATGTTTGGTCTTTCGCCAAATCCGTAACAGTGTCATCAGTCAAATGGTTAGCATAATTCGGAACTGTTCTAGGTCATTTCAGGAGAGGCAGGTGATCTTTATTGAAGATCGATTGTTGGTGTTTTTATGTGTGTTTTGCTTTATTACTTTGCCCCAGTGTATAGGATCCCAGTATCCTCATGCTTGCCGTAAGAACCGTCTAAAATGAGGATCTGTTGATTTCTGTTTCCTACTATCGATCCTAAGACTAACATTTAGTCCCAGAAATAAGTTTAATCTACAAAAATTATTTGCTTAAAATATTAAAATACTAAAACCAGAAAAGGAGCCCAGGGATATTCCTAATTTCCTAAAGGTGCGAAATCCTAGATTTGCTAAATATCTAGACTTGGGCAGGCTCCATTATCTTTTTATGCTTTAGGATCTGGGAGACAGACTATATCAACTCTGTGTTGTCCCTTTTCCTGATGTGACTCTTGCACATCACATTGCGCTATGGCTGAAATATTGCCCACTGCAATGTAAAAATCCATTTCACTCACTCGCTCACTTTTCTTTGTCTTTCCCTTTTATGGATTCTTTTCACTCAATGTGCACGTTGCATTATGGCCAAAATATTGCCCTTGTAACGTAAAATATAAGTTCAACTTAAATTTTAAATAAAATATCACAGATTTCTTAATGACAAAATAAACTGGGAGATTTAATGATGAATTATTTTCTACTGAAATTAAATTGGATAAAGTTTAGATTTGAAAAAGGATTTAATTTATTTCTGAGAACTTGAAAACTGACCCTCTTACCTCGTCTGCAATAAACAAGTGTTCGTGGCTATCATAATGGACAGCCTGTGGGTTAGTGATCTCACTGTTTACTGTGGTCAGGTCAGTTGGTACCCCCGACCTTTTGTCGATGATGATCTTGTGTGAGTGATCATCTACTACGATAATATCGCCTATCTGGGTTGTTGTTACACCGCAGGATTTAAATGTTGTCCGTGGGAGGAGGGGAATGTGTCCACTTGATGTACAGGTCAGTTTGTGGTAGTTGTCAGATATGTTTCTGTCTTGTTGGTCAACTGTCAGGTAGTATGGATATGTAACCCCCAAGAGATGAGTCGTGAGCATTCTGATTATTGTTGCTGTGTCCCAACTTTCCCACACAGACTACCACCACCCGGCACCGGTTGACCGTTGACCACTGGTAGTGACCAATAACCATCCTGTTTCGGTAGATTTCTCGCAGGATGGCAGGCTGTTTGAGATATATACACAAAACATTTTCACAATAACCAAAACCAAATAATTTGTACAAGAAGATTACTCGGAGGTTAGCGATTGAGGGGACCCAAACAAATCAAATGATAATTAAAATACAAGTGGCAACCATATTAAATATTTTGTGTATTAATCGTGATACATGTATTTATATATTTCGATGCATATTGTATCTTTCCTAATGTTGTCGAAAAGGAAAGGCGTATTTTTGACAACGGTAAAACTTCTAAAATTTCAAAGGTGTTATTTTTGTCAAGATAATCAATTTATTTTTCAAAGATCACTAATTTCCGAAAATTCGAACACGTCCAATAGTAATTATGTTTTTTTCCTTTGAAATGTTAGAAGTTTTAGTTTTTTACCGTACGTATCCAACTTTAACAATGACACTTTTCTAAAACATACTAAAAACTTAATTTAACCAAAAGTTGAAATAAAACACTTATGTTCTGTGAATTACGTAGACACCGCAAGTACATGGGTACAGGAACAGCTACAAATGTAGCAGCATTCAAGATTTCCTACATGAAAATTAAACACTATATTGGTATACATGTTTGTATATTTTGGATTTTTGGCATTAAGGTCAAGGCACAATCTCAGCTAAAGTATTTTCAAATCAGCTGAATACAATATCACACAAAAACACTTGACCTTCAGCTCAACTGGGTCTTTAATTCACAAAATTAATTATAAATGTACACAAAGCAGCTGGAATGATATTTCTTGTGTGCCTATAATTACATATTTCAGCAAGATATATTCCCATCATCTGGTGAAATGAGAGCAATATAAAGTTTAGAAGAAATGTTTGATACAGGAGGTGGAGCAATAGTTCAAAGTATCAGCATGAATTCAAACATACACAAACATTTCATCTTATATGTGTGTGTTTGGGGGTGGGGTGGGGCTTCTCCAGTTGTGACATTCTGAAACGGAAAAAAACATGAAATTAGAATCAACACGCCAAGTATCAAGTCTAAATATCAAATGGCTGCCTCAAGTTTCAGTCAGTGGAAGAATTCATATCTACATGGGTACACACCAATTTTCTTTTCAACTAAATATTTCCCAAACTAAGATAATTCTACTTCTGTAATTAAAATTAATTCAATTTCAGTTATCAGAAGTATTTTGAAATAACGGAAATTATTTACTTTTTCAGTCATGAAACAAGAACGATCGCCATCATCACCAGCACCAGTTGCAACATCATCATCAGCACCACCAACACAACAGTGTGGACGTAGCAGAGGCAGTACCACCAGCAGCAGCATCAACAGTGTGGATGTAGCAGGGGTACCAGCAACAGTGTAGAAGTAGCAGGGGTACCAGCAACAGTGTGGACGTAGCAGGGGTACCAGCAGCAGCAGCAGCAACAGTGTAGAAGTAGCAGGGGTACCAGCATCAGCAGCAGCAACAACAGTTCTTTACAGTTGTGAACATCTGGTGTACGTCTGGACTCAACTGGTGCACATTTCAGTCTGTCAATCAAGTGTTAACTGTCACATGGTTGCTAAGCAGCCGAGCTCAACGTTCCCAAACAATGGTGCAAAAATTCAGACCAAATATTTCAGTTTTAAGTGAAAAAAAAACAACCTTGGGGCTTCCAGAGAGTCACATGGTGTCACTGAGTTATAATAGGGCCCCAGTAACCCAATGCTTGGCGTACAAGGCGACTAAAATGGGGATCTTTGTTTCACTTTTCTTTCTATCGATCCCTTTTATGAACTTACGTTCCCTCGATGTGCACCTTACACATCACGGCTGAAATATTGCCCTTGCAACATAAAATATCATTTCAATGTCAACTTAGATAGAATAGGGCTTTTGCTTTCACTTTCCTTTCTATCGATCCCTTTTATGAACTTTTCTTTTCGCTCGATGTACACCTTGCACATCACGTTAAGTTATGGCTGAAATATTGCCCTTGAAACATAAAACATAATTTCAACTCAAATTCAACTGTGAAAAAAGAATCTGTTCTGTTTACTTCTCTTTCTGTTCATCTAGCCCAGTGAGCTTCAGGGATTATCATAGTGTCATTTAGAAAGAATCTTGCTCTATCATCTTTCTCTCTGTGGAAATCTTGCGCATCACATTGCTTTATGGATGAAATATTGTACTTGCAGTACCCAAACTCAACTGAATAGCTTTTGAGCAGTCCTTTCTAGGTGTGAATATTGCACCATACATCCACTTGTAGCTAAATTAGTCCCTGTCACATAAAACTGAAGTCAACTGTCGTATGAATCTCTTGTTTGTTTCTTTTATAAGCTTCTTGCAGGTGTTTTCCTGACATATTGTTTTATTATGACGCTACATTTGCTTCAGGAATGGCTGTACACCCTTTGTGGAAGTCTATATCGGGGAAGATCGTGTCTTGTCTACATCACAAGAGTATGAGAGAATGAGGTATGTACAAGTCTTGCATGGATGAAAACAGCTGAAAGCTGTATGTTGTCAACATCACAAGAGTATGAGAGAATGAGGTATGTACAAATCTTGCATGGATTAAACAGCTGAGAGCTGTATGTTGTCAACATCATGAGAGAATGAGGTATGTACAAATCTTGCATGGATTAAACAGCTGAGAGCTGTATGTTGTAGCACGTTTAGTGGATTTGTGCTTCTAGGGTCATCCCTGTGTTTAACATGGTTTTCTAATATCAATAAACTGAAATGTGGTTTACAAAGTTTAATAAATAGTATCATCCTTCTTTAACAGCTGGGGCATCTATTGTGATATAGCTGAAAAATGGCTGAAAATAATTAAAAACCTCATATCACTCACGCAACTCATTTGCAGTAAACCCCATGGGGCTTCTAGGGAGTGACGTGGTGTCACTTAGATAGAATAGGGCCTCAGCAATCCAATGCTTGTCGTACAAGGCGACTTAAATGGGGATCTTTTGCTTTCTCTTTCTTACTATCGACCCTCTGTTGTCCCCCTTTTCCTGATGTGCCTCTTACACATCATATTGCACTATGGCTGAAATATTGCCATGCAATGTAAAAATCCATTTCACTCACTCACTCATTTGTAGTGAACTTTACTTTTATAAAACAATTTTCATGACAGATGTGTGAGTGTGGTATGGGACTCACAGATTCTTTCATATTTTCCATTGCAGACAATTTACAGCTGATGATGAATCATGTCGGATCCCCTTGACTGCTTCATGCAGTGGGGATGTCACTATCATTGTCTATCACGCGAGATCAACCTTTGGTGGCAAGATTCAGGGCAAGGTGAGTGTTGTGTGCTTTGTTGGAACTTTGTTAGTATGTTTAAACATATATGCAGATCTAGGAGGCAGCGAGAGAGCTGTATGTGATTCAATTATTGTATGGGATTCCAACAGAAGAATATATGCCATATCATCCATAAAGTTGATTACATTGTTTCATAGATTGTTTCATGATTCAGTGGAGTAAACTTCATCTCGTGTTTCAGAAACAACAGATTAAAGTTTCTGGCTTGACATTTTTATATTCGTGGACTTCCTCTTATGTGTTTAACCTCTGTTACTATATTTCAAATTTGATTTGTAGAATTTCACATTTGCCTTTTCTGTAGATTACATCTATGAAGATGTTCCAAGTGCAGTTCTACACTGGATTTGTGGCACCTGATTCCAAGACTCTGAAATTTACACAGTGAGTTTAGAATGGACATTGACATATTCTGCTACGTTTAAGTTGAACCTTATCTGTGAGTTATACCTACATCTTTAGGATCATGCATTACAAATGAGGAGTATAGGCCATACAGGAGGATCATGCATTAATGATCAAGGGTGGAGACCTTATAGCCACCAAGGCTTCACAAAATAAGAAGTTCAACAAGTGAGCAGTCTACAAAGTACCCATGATGGCTAATTGTCACAGCTGCCAAGTACTAACACGGCAGTGAAGTTTGTGGACATTATAGCAAAGGATCCAAGTACTGACACGGCAGTGAAGTTTGTGGACATTATAGCAAAGGATCCAATACAACATGGTTTTCTCAAGTGAGATTACACTTCATTGAAAAGTAGCTATCCTGCTTCTGAGTTGGTTTAACCTGGAATTTACTCACAATGTGGTCTAGTTTTGTCATTAGTCAAAGTGATTTACTTATAATGTGGTCTAGTTTTGTCATTAGTCAAAGTGATTTGCTCACAATGTGGTCTAGTTTTGTCATTAGTCAAAGTGATTTGCTTACAATGTGGTCTAGTTTTGTCATTGGTCAAAGTGATTTGCTTACAATGTGGTCTAGTTTTGTCATTAGTCAAAGTGATTTGCTTACAATGTGGTCTAGTTTTGTCATTAGTCAAAGTGATTTGCTTACAATGTGGTCTAGTTTT
>JAUELE010255763.1:0-10625 GCA_031471655.1 Diodora aspera | reverse complement strand
CACTCAACTCTGGTACTGAGACAGTAAATAACAGTTGATATTTAACTTGCTAACCAATGTTTCGTCATGTCCCGTCTGTAATATGAATCAATGGCATTTATTGTCTTGAAGACAGTGATTTCATAAAAGTGATTTTATAGGAATTGGTCAGTGATGACACCTGGCTATCTGATCAGAGATTTTCTGAAAGCTCCAAAATTTGATGTTGCAATCAATCCTGTCTGCAATGAATTTTCACCGAGACAAAAAGAGCCATTTAAATTTGAGTGACCTCAAAAAACTTTTTTAGTCGATAATAGGACATGTCCATATCTTTCCCCACAGCAAAAAATCATTCACCTGTTTAAAAACTTTTTGGTGGAAAAATATCTTGTTTTCGTCCTGTCTGTAATGAAAACAATTCTGTGACCTCACCTTTAATTTGTAGCTTGTGTCAGGTAAACTGATCGCCAGCTGAACAAATTAAAAGTTGGGAAATAAGTTTTCAAGACACAAAGAACCCACTTCCTTACAATCTCTTTACATTACTGCAACAACCAATACCTATTGTCACTGAAGGAACCTTTAAAGATATGGTACAAATGTTTTCAGAGCCTCCAAAATAACTTAAAAATCAGCACCTTACTGAAGAGGAACATGTTTAAAGAATATCCACCACAACAAAATCTGCTGTATATAATAAATAATAATGTGTACACTTATATTGTGCCTGATCCATGCGACAGCATGCTCAAAGCGCTCAACATAATTGCCCTGGTCATTATAACAATGTGCAATCTACAACATTCATCAACTCCCTGGGGAGTATACAACTCAAGCTGCCGGGCACTAGAATGTTAACTTTCACATTACCATCACTTCCGACGAGGTACCCAATTCAGCTGGATGGACTGATGCAAATTACGAGCAAAGTCACTTGTCCAAGTTGATACCTGACTGACATTGTCAGTGCACAATGCAAGGCAGGGCTGAACCCTTGAAGGCCTGGAAGTTTTCCGACACCAGCCGATCACCCATCCAACTTCTCTCCAGACTCAACGTTGCTTAACTTCGCAAGCTCGTGACCTCCTTGCAGTACACAAGGTCAACTCCACTCACCTCACTATATCATTATAAACCAACCACTGAAGACAAATTTGATTTTAGTGTTCATACTGAAATTCAATGTATATTTCAGAGCACACAAATATTGCTACGAAACTTCCACAAGTTTTCCAATTTACCGTCCCACTCATAAGAACACAATTTCCTTTATACATATTTCAGGCAAAAGAAACTGTTGACATTCTGCAGGGCAATGGAAGGACCCGAGCTCTGTAAAGTCTTGAAGCAATGCTGACCCTTGAAGACATCAAAATCCACTTCATCAAGCAGGGATGGGCTTCGAATCACCAATGGTAAAATCTAATTTAGGTCAAACTCAAATTAAATTTCTTCTGCCTTTCTCTGTGCTGACCAAGTAATTATTTGACTGAAGTATCTCGAAACGGGATAACAGCTTCAACTTGCCGTTAGAAGCGTTAAACATCTCATGTGCAACTTGCAGTTAGAAGCGTTAAACATCTCATGTGCAACTTGCAGTTAGAAGCGTTAAACATCTCATGTGCAACTTGCAGGAAGTTGAGTTTTATATCAATGCTGCTATCTATCAGCCATCTTGTTATGATGGCAAGAGAACCAGATGAAATCCTCAAAACAAAATCAATAAAATTATAGATGCAATGGAAATCATTTTGGTTTCCTTTTCTGCAATGCAGGAAGTTATCAAAGCCACTGGCTCACTCTAGTTAATAATAATGAGTCATTTATATTGTTCCTAATCTATGCAGCAGCATGCCCAAAGCGGTAAACATCTTTAACCAGTCATTGCAACAATGTACAATCTATGACATTCATCAACTCCCTGGGGAGTATACAACTCAAGGTGTGCATTAGGTGCAAGGGACCAGATAATTTCAGCTGGGTGGGCTGAGGCAGTTTATGAGCAAAGGTGACACTAATGACATTGACAGTGTTTCAGTGAGAGGCAGGATAAACCCTTGAATGTCTGAAAGCTTATCACAACTGACCATTCAGTCATCCAAGTTCTGTAAGGGCCCAGCCTTGCCCAACTTCTCAAGTTCCTGACTTGCGTGCAGTGCAAGAAACCACCTCACTTAGGGGTTGTATGTTTATCCAACTATCTGAATATACTTAAGCCTGTTTCCAGTCATTTGTAAGTCAAATATTAATGATCTAGTTTCAGGTTGAACAATTGTGAGCACCAGTCATATTGGACTGTCAAGACATAATAATCTGTTGTGTATCACCAACTTTTCTGTGATACACAACATTAAAGTTAGATATGTGCTTGCGAACCCAGTAAAATAGGTCTGGTGCTATCTGTGTGAAATAAATAACAAACTGCAAATCACACATTGTAAAAGTGTATGTCTGATTAAATAACATTGCATTCCCTCTAAGTCCCGGCAGATGCAGACATATTTATTTTCCACTTTCAAATAGCCAGGCTCATTCCAACCCTGTGTGTTAATTGTTACATACCTGGGTAAGTAAACGAGTTTTGCTACAAGTGTTCCAGTTCTAACATGCAGAGTTTTATTCGAAAACAAATATGTTTAAAGATTTGACCAGCAGATACCTGCACACAAGTCCACTCAATAATACTCTTGTCTGTGTCTCATGAGGGTGCCTTCCTACATAGGTAGTTTTTGTGCCATGGAGAAAGACGATTTTGAGATTTGGGCTAACACCACAATGCTTAACAGAATTTGAGTGGAAATCTTCCCGTATTATTGAAGCCTTGCAACAATTTTATTGGGATCAGAGATCATTTTTGAAATGCAGATAAATGGGTCCATGATCCCATAATGCCCTCTAAAGGGGCGCTTAGCCCAGAGTCTTCAACCAGGACCTAAAGGGGGGGAGAGTAGGGGGGGGCTTCCACCGGAAAAAAACATTTATTTGAAAGAAAATCAATGATTTTGTATAAAATTTCACTGTGGTGAAAGTATTGCCATTATTCACTGTGTTGGGGAAAAAAGTTAAAGGTCTTTGAAAAAATTGCAAACTCGAGTTTAGATATTTCAGAGACTCTCAAACAGTCCCCCCTTTTTTTTTTAGTTTGATAATGCAAATTGTTCAAATCTCTAAATATATTGGACCACCAGTCATAACGATGACTGGGATTAAAATGGCATAATGATATATGCAGGAGCTGACTTTTCAGATTTCACTGCCAGAGTCGGATAATGGACTATGTAGTATAACTTCCACGAAACGCAAGAAAAAAAATTCATGACATGAAAAGAAAGCACAGAGGTGAAAGACATACAATGCACACGCATCAGATTTATATGCTAAAAAATATGCTAAAAAATAGGAAATATTCATTGAAAATAGGGATCAATTTTTTCCAAAAAAATAGGTAAAAATAGGATACTTGACGGCCTGAACTTTACAATTTACACGAGTAAGTATCCCGGAAATGGCAATGGCATTTCAAAAAAGAAATTAAAACTGAAATAGTCAAGTTATTAAAGTACAATCGACTGCAGTACTATCTTGTTTCAAATTATCTGGTTGAAAAATTGAGACTTCATCCAGCTATTTTAGTCTCCATAAAAGTACAAGTTGATATTCTAACAACTTCTATTCATCTTCAAGTAACTGTACGAGTTCTTATTTTCAGAGGTTCAGATCTCCCAGAACTAAATTATAGGACTTGAGAGTTCACAGATACTGATCAAAGATCAAGTGAATTTGGTTTGTGGGACTCAGCAATCTTAGAGCCTCAGGGCTTGAAAAATGTCAAAAATACTACTTGTGCAGGGTGAGTGCTTTTCAATTTGTACTAGTCCTGCAAAATTGTTACTTGTCCTGTCTTTACTTACAGCAACTTTTCAAAAAAGAGTAACTATTGCAAATATAATAAATTTAGTAAAATAAGACTTGTAATTTGCATTTAATGATCAAATGAGTTGAAAATAAGTCTGTTCTGTGGGTAAACAATGCAAGTTCAACTATTTGGGAGTATTAATTAATTTCAGAAAGTCACTCGCCCTACGGGACTAGTATTTCCAATGTTTTACTCGCCCGTCATTAGATTCCCGTCGTCAATACGAGCCGTCGAGTGAATTTTTCTAGCCCTGAGCCACATGCCCACTTTCACCAGTTGATTGCAGAAGGATAACCAGTGACGGGCTGGATCATTTTGATACTATGAAGCCTGCGTGGTACTGACAAACCAATGATGATACCACAATGTGGTAGTGCACCATATGATAACTGCATGTAGAAATACTGACCACTGCAGAGAAACATGCCAAGCCACCTACGGTGGGAATCAAACCCATAATCTTTCAGTCAGAAAGCTGGCACTCAACCAACTGAGCTACCCCGCTGCCACCCAAGTGAATGTGTATTTAAAGTGGATTTCAGGAATATTTCAACCATACACTCAAAGTCATCCTCATCACATTGGATTCCGGGTTCAACCTCAAATCTGAGAGTAGCACATGGGCAGGATTCAAACCAGTAGCCTGGCCGGATAAACCAGCAAGTGATTTCGGATTTTACATGGTTTTCAGCAATCTGTGAGGCATATCACCACAGTGTCCCCAATGCCCATGCCGATGTGAGGCTCCAATCTGTGGGCTGAAAGACAAGTAAACAGGTGGGACTCAACCAGGATTGCCAAGGCTGGCAGATCACTGGGCCGATACGTTAACCACTGTGCCCCGCGGGATAAATGAGTTGAAAAGGTTGATGCATTACATTGCAAGGCAATATTTCAGCCATAATGCAGGTGCATACTAACGGAACCTTTATGACAGAAATCAACTGAAAGCAAAAGATCCCATTTTAGTCACCTTGTACAACAAGCATTGGCCTACTGGGACCCTATTCTTCCTTAGTGACATCACATCATTCCTTGGAAGCCCCACGGGGTAAACAAGATGTGGGGTATAAGATTTACATAACAAAGCAATCTTTCAGCCATGTTTATAATGCAACCAAGCAAGTGAGTGATTTTGGATGCTGCATGGTTTTCTCCAATCTTTCAGCCATATCACCATGGTGTCACCTTCATCACATCAGTGTTAGGGATCAATCTCCCGAGGATGAAAGAGAGGCACTCGGTCGGATTTGAACCCATAACCACCAAGGCTGGCAGATTACTGGACCAACACATTAACCACTGTACCATCCCGCACCCCAATGCAACCAAGAGTGGGTGGAGGATTTTTGGTTCAATGTATCTTACGGCAATCTATTATCAGTGTCACCAAATCAGATCAGCATCAGGTTTAAATCTCCAGGCTGAAATACACACCCAGGTGGGCTTTAACCCAACAACGGACAAGCCTGGCGAGTTACTTGGCCAGGCCAGTGCGTTAGACATTCTATCCCTCACCCTGAGAGAAGATATGAAGAAAAGCCAAAGAATCCCACTGGCATCTACATCAAGCGTTCACCTACAGGGCTCCCATGATGTTTAGTGACTTTAACAACACAAATACTCCACACACTCAAACATCCACAACAAACTGCCTTTATTATGAAGCAACAAGAAGGAATCAAAACAGTTTTCACATGCAACTATTCACAGAAAGGACCATTTGCTTGAAATGGTTTTAGCTCACCAAATTTGACAGTGCAGACAAGTTTCATAACAGCAATGATCTGATAAGACCATGCTTTTTCTGGTACACGGTGAAAAGTGTGTGGCTGTCCACCTGTCCCAGACAGGTAAAAATGTTGTGACACAGGTTGAAAATAAACCTTCCTGTCTCCTTCAACAGGTGTAGAGTTTTGAGGAGTACATTGTTAAATTTATCATTCACCACAATTCCTCTTCCCAAATTAATCATCCAAGTTTTAATCATTCATTTTGTCTTCTGTTTCTTGTCTTTATAGTCAGACATTTTGATGAAGGTTTTCTGTTCAGGTTAACCTCTATAAGAAACAGATTGAAGCTTGTTTAAACCATCTCATGTAACAGGTTGAATTCAATAAACATTTCTACCCCTGGGTACATCTCTGAACTTTATGCCAGCCAACAGCACACGTAACAAGAACTGGATTCAACCACCGACCATAAAGAGGTAAGCACCTGATCAAATCATCTGTTTCAATTTCATGCAATCACCAGTTTCTGAATGTTCCGGATAACCAATAATGGTTCGACCTTATCGCCACTTCTTAAAATAGCCCACCAGACAGAAGCCTGAAACTTGCTCTGGGCGCATTCAAATGTTTTCTTGCGAGTTTCAAGTCGGAGGTGTTTGCAAACCGTGTTGACTACAATTTTACCCTTATTATGTATAGCTTTGGGCAGGATCAGCTCAACCAATCAATATGTCAGGAAATCAAGTTTGATAGACACGCAAGTCACCAAAAGCAAGCATTTCACTGGAAAATGCAACAGAATTTCAAAGATGGAGGTTCTTCAGATCTCAAAGAAGTCCTTCAATAATGCCTCATGAACAAAAAACATCCAGCCACAACATGCTTGATATTAACTGCAGAACTTCTCTACTAATCCCCACAAGGATGGGGCATGTATAATTCAAATTCAGTCACAAAACAAAGCAAAGGTCAACATGTTCAAATTCAACAACATTCGGAAATTGGAATTTGTGCGGAAGCGGTTTTCACTTGGGAAGAAAAAGAGGAAAAAATATATTGTCTCATTGAACCTGTTGCAAAACTTGACCGACACTGAAAATAAGAAAACCAATTGAAAAAGAACTCGGAAATAAGAAGCACCCAACACAACTTTATCAAACAGATAAGATAATCAAAAATGTGAAAGTTAATTAACTCGATGGAAATTGTAATCCCTTTAATACTTGTCAACAGAAAATAGCAGTCCGACAAATTTGGTGCATTAAAATGGCAGTAGCATCCTGTCTGGAACAGTTCCAGGACCACTGCAATGCCATGATTATTTTGTCTTTAAACAGAACAACGTGCAGCTGTATTAAAAACCATTCCAATGGATTGAGATGACATGTGTTTGTTGTTATTCTGAACTGCAGAACTCTAGACCTACGATCATATTCTGGTGCTAGATCATTAAATCCAAGGACATTAGTCACGTTCTGGCACATGAAAATTCTTGGACATACACACATGCTGCTTTCACAAATCTTTCAGTCTTATCAGCAAAATCTCAGTAATTCCTGTCCAGTTGACCGGCTGGCAGCTGGACTTAAAACTAAGACACATCAAACAGTTATGGATACATTTGTCTCCACCTGAACATGCATGTTCTGGACTTCGTAACACATGAGTCAGGTTGAACAAATTTCTTTAGATGTTAACCTGAACAGAATAATACCCAATCAAACTTTCTTACTATGATGACAACAAAATAACAAAACAATTGATTAAATCTGAAATTATTAATTTGTGAACAGGAATTTTGAGGAAATGAAACTAATGGCAAATTTAACGAGGTACTCGACAAGACTTTACACCTGTCGCAGGTCATAGGAAGCTTTGTTTCCAAACTCTCATCAAATTTTTACCTTTCTGGGACAGGTGGACAGCCACATATTTTGCACCCTGATGGGATAGGAAATGTTTTGAAAGATGCTTGCCCAAAGATATCTAACACAGCGGTTTCAAGTGTCCAATTTCAAGATTTACGAGTTTGGGCTTTTAATTTCAGCTGACAGCTGAATGAAAGTGAGCATACCTCAAGGTGACTGATAGCTAAAGTGGGAAAGGTTTGCTTGGTTTGAGGAATATTTCAACTACATCACCAAACTTTGGAGGCTCTACTCTCAGTGCTGAAAGACAGATTTGAACCCACATCCAGAGCTCCAGATAAGCTGCGTATCTGGTTAAAGTACGCAATAATAACGCAAGCAAAATTGAAACGAAGCGTACAAAAACCCAGTCAAATTTACCAAAACCCAATTTGTTTGAAAACCTTTGCGTAATGTACTCAATACATCGACCGCGCAATGCATACAAGCCGAAAGCAAATCTGTCTAGAAATAGTACTAACACGTACACATAGTTCCAAAAATAACCATCGAGTGAACTCTCTGCAGCATACCATGGTAGTTTACTTTTTCAATAAAATAATCTTAAATACCCAATACAGCGGAATCAGTGGGAGTAAATACCCAATAGACCAAATCTAGACGAGTAAAAAAAATAGCTGATTACCCACTTAAAACTTCAAACACGCAATAGCTCTGAATATGGCGAGTAAAAAAACCCAATAGCTCAAAAATTATCTGGAGCTCTGCACACCTATATATTTGCTCTAACGAGTTGCCAGGCAACTGTTCTACCACTTGACTAACCTGTGCCCTAGCCTAGGGTGGGAGTTCCTGGACTGATTGAATGTACTCTCTGCTTTTCCGACCCTATTAAGGTGAAACAAAAGTAAAGGATATTATAAAACATTTATAACTTTATTGGAAGAGATTTCGAAATTTTCACTAAGCAGAGAGAGTTTTGGACTTGTAAAACTTCATCTCCCAAAATACCTGGTTACGCTCTGAACAGCTCATGCAAAGCTAAGTTTAGTCATTTTAAATACCTGGCTAAGCTCCGAACAGGTCATGCAAAGCTAAGTTTAGTCATTTCAAATACCTGGCCAAGCTCTGAACAGCTCATGCAAAGTTAAGCTTAAAGTCATTTTAAATACCTGGTTAAACCCCCGAACAGCTCATGCAATGTTAAGTTCAGTCATCCTAAATAGCTGGCCAAGCTCTGAACAGCTCATGCAACGTTAAGTTCAGTCATCCTAAATACCTGGCTAATCTCCGAACAGCTCATGCAAGATTAAGTTCAGTCATCCCAAATACCTGGTTAAGTTCTAAACAGCTCATGCAAGGTTAAGTTGAGTCATCCTAAATACCTGGCTAATCTCCGAACAGCTCATGCAAGGTTAAGTTCAGTCATCCCAAATACCTGGGTAATCTCTGAACAGCTCATGCAAGGTTAAGTTGAGTCATCCTAAATACCTGGCTAAGCTCTGAACAGCTCATGCAACATTACGTTCAGTCATCCTTAATACCTCGCTATATATATATATATATATATTCAGTCATCCTAAATACCTGACTAAAATCTGAACAGCTCATGCAAAGTTATCTTCAGTCATCCTGTCCTTTTCCCCACAAATTACAGCCCTTTCGACATGTTATTAAATTTGCTCGCCCTCATGAAAGTAAAGTTCTGAGATACAGTAAGGAGGAGTTGGCCAACCATGCTGATCACCGTTTGCCTTGAACTTGGCTTGTCAGTTAAATCGCCATCACATTTTAAAACAGTGAGTCATGTTTGACCTGCCACTGCTTTCAGTAACTATTCAGCTGCACCATTATGATACACAGTCCTTTCCAAGGCTGAATCAAAGTACTATCACCAACCCCTCAGATCGTGAGGATTCCTAAACCATCAAGATTTCCAGAAACTGTGCAGACAACCTACAACCCTAAGATGACGTGATCAGAGGCCCCCAAATTAGCAAGAAAACCTCAAATGGAATGACTATGTAAAGAGAGACTGCCAAAAAATGCCAGGAAATAATTGTCACCTAGTAAAAAGCATAACCTGACTTTTGTTTGGCTTACGATAGAAGACAAAAATTCAAAATTCAGCTTGATCATCAATGAGATTCTTGAATATCCATGCCACTAGGAACTTTTTAAGCTAAGGAAAGGCTGCACCGAAAGTATTCTAGTATTTCATGTTTTAGCATTTGTATAGGTACTCGAGTATTCATAGGTACACACTACTTGCCGCCCCCACCCAGAAATCATACACCTCACATGTTTCAAGACCTATTGTTTAAGAGGAAAAGAAATGCAAGCATGATAATGATATTCTCTACAATTAATTAAAACTTACTTTGCAGCATCTCTGGAGCTTTTAATGAACTTGGAGCATTCCCGCTTGTAGAAGGTTTTCTCCACCCACGATCGTTGACTCTGTAAAGATGGAAAGAAAACGTAAGTCAAAGTGAGGCCAAGCCAAAACCTTCAATGTTTCTTGTACATCCCAACACATTTTGGTGACACATTTGTCAGTGGCAGAGGCAGCAGAGTGGGGGGGCTCGTTTTGTATGGGAGGAGACGGACCCCCTTCCACCCCTTAATTCACTAGAAATCACACAGAGCATGTCTCCGACAATCTGGAACCCTTAGAGCTTACGGGGCCTCAGCAAGTCCTCGACGCTCCCCTGTGGCCGTATTTATAAAATTTCTTAGATTGCTTAAGAATTCTTTAATCAAAGAAAATTCTTAAAACTGGTAAAGTCCAATAATTTTCTTAAGACTTATTTATAAAAATGATTAGGTCTTAAGAAAATTCTTAAATTTGTCAAAATGTAAGAGTTCTCTTGAGGAGCCCTTACTATTTAAGAAAATTCTTAGAATTTTCCAAAATGGCGGTTGCTGTAGGTGGAAATGTGAGAAAATGGAGAATGTTTGGCCAAGAAAAGATGTGCTCAATGTATATGATGAATCAGATTTGATAAAATGATACAGATTTAATGGTTAATAATGTTCTAAGATTTTGTATTTATTCTTCAGTAAGAGTTACTCCTAGCCAAACTCTTAGAATTTATAAATAACTCTTAAGACCAAGTTTTATCT
>JAUELE010255741.1:0-10625 GCA_031471655.1 Diodora aspera | reverse complement strand
ACCCATTTCACATTGTGTCAGAATGTCATCCCCCCTCCCCTTCAACGAATCCATCTCCGTACTAGTAGGGGAGGCGGAGGCAACTTCAAAGCACGGGGGCTGTGACCCAATGGTCCAATGGAGGCTCTCGTGACATTTGAAGCAGACATGCAGATCTACTTCAAAACACATTAAATGTCAATACAAAACAATTCTTGCACATTGTCAAGTGGGCGGGGGGCGGCGGCTCAGCTCTCACCTTGAAAAAAGTGGGGCGGGGGCCCTAGCTCCACAGCCTCCACCAACCCCCGCTTCCACAGTCCATGACTGGTGATGCGTGCTTTCCTGTACTCAACTGGCGAATGTGGGCATATGGATGAAAGATTGCCGAGTCCCATTGTAACTCCAACCAACTAACCCTTTCCAAGATTGTCTGTGCATTCTTGAAACCCTTGAGAACGCACGATTTTTTTTAGTAATATAAATTATATGTCCAATGTCTGTCTACATTTTGACATACATCGACTGAAGGAAAATGTTACTCACTTATGTTCCTTGGTACAGTGTGCGTATGCGCGTACGTATTGAGACGATGACGTCACAGCAAAGATGTTATTGCCGACGAGACGTTTATAAAGCAGCGTCAACCAGTAGTCCTGTTATAATGTGATAACTTTGTATCAAATTCACACTTTTCCTCGACCTTAGACAACTTCGAACACACATTATTAGTTGCAGTTAGTTCAAAAGTTTCAAATCGCGAGGAAAGGTCGTTTAGAAGGTAATACAATTGTCTTTGTTGTCCGAAACTTTTGTAAGTTCTATGGTGCTCAAAGATTTGTGTTTTAGAAGGAAACGAGCTGTTGAGATTCAGAGCTGTATGTGGATATGTCGGGTCTCAAGACAGTCCAGCATTGTTGGCCAGCTTATAAAATTACATGTGATGCCCTCTGCCTACTGATCATGTATGACGTTATAATGTCAGTCAAACAAAAGTTGAACTATATATATCGATACCCGCTCCAAAGTTGAACACCGCCGCTTTTTGCCTAAATTATCTGAAAAGTCTTAGTTGAAGTATACGGAACAAAATGATCTTATAATAAGGGCGATAATCAAAGTTGCATCGCGTTAAAAGCCTGTTTTTCTGTTTTTCCAGTCGTTCTTACCTCACATTCCCCCGAGTTTTACGCCAAGATTTATGCAGGTTTAACCGAAGAACAAAATAATTTCCCCAGGATGACTGGGGGCTATAAATAGATCTCGCATCGATACGCACATACTGACGTCACAGCCTGGTTTCGGACCACCACTGCGCATTCGCTATGTTGTAGAACAGGGATGTGCACGTGTGGCCCAGCACCAGTCTCATGACGTCACCAAAGGTGTGTTCGTTTTTGACTGCAGCCAAAACATGGAGGTCAGTATGACTTCGGTTGATAAAGTGTAGTTTATGGTCCACAATGTCATCGTTAGATTTGCCAGATATTTTGTTATAAACAGAAGGAATTGGACTTTGCTTTTCTTTGGTGTTTGAGATGCAACTTTGATACTGTCCCTTTAAGCAGTGCTTCATATCGACTACGACAAAGTTAATTGACGTCAATAAGCGTTTTGAATACACCGCCTTTCGCACAGATATTTTGACGAAAACTAGCGCCTGCTCAAAGTGGTCTGCAAACTGGACTTTTGGGAGGTAACATTTCTTTGTGTGAGTATCATGCAGTATGTACATTTCGTATTGATGCATTTCATTTACCTTCCACACATAAGATCTTTATGCAATATAGTAGTATAAGATTTAGTGGTGCGTCACATTTGAATATATGCTTGTGTTTAACGCTTTAACTGCACGAACCGGGTATGGTTCCATAGTGTGGATGTTGAGCAGACTGTAAAATGCTCCAAAGAGTTCCTGCCTCAAAACGCCCTTCATCCCATACCTGGCCGACACGCCGAGTTTGTCCAGCCACCTGGGAAAGGAAAGACATCTGTAAACGGTGATGGTGTGGATGTGTGTGCGTGCTTGCCTGCAAGTGTGTGGGAGGGGGGGGGGGGCAGTGTCACATTATAACTAGCTGAAACTGATCAGCATACTTTTATCTTCACACATACACATCAGCCTCTGACTTAAAGGTCGGGTTGAGAGTATAGGGCCCTGTTTCACAAAGCGATCTTAGTTAAGATCACTCTTAGCGACTCGGTTAATTTTAAAACCAATGTGACAAACATTTGTTCATATTTCTCAAAACAATCTGAGAGTGACTTTAGGACATGTTGTACAGCTACAAGTTGTTTTGTCAACTGGAATGATGATTAAAACGTGATTTTAAAAGTCCATCTTAAGAGTTTACAATCAACTTAGCGCTAAGATCGCTTCATTAAACAGGGCCCAGGAGGAGTAGGGGGTGTTGCCTCTTAGTGATGGAAATCTCACAGGAACTAGAGTCTGGTCAATAAATAAATTTATTTGTCGTTTGAACAACTCACTACCACTGAACCGCAAAAGAAACGCAAGTCTTGAAAATGATGTTATGCGTTGCGAAAAAGTATGGAGGAATAATTGAAATCCATACATTGCCTTTTTTATATACAAACTGTCCCTCGCGTACGTTTTCAATTTGATTTTCCTACCTTTCTGAAAACAGTCCATCACCAAAACACAATGAAAACATGAAAAATGTAGTTGGCGTGAAAATCGAAATGCACACTTTTCCCTGACAGTAAGAGGTATAATAGCATCCTAGTCGTTTGATTCGACTCTCCCTGTTTTCAAAGATGCCACGACTTAATGCACGTCAACGAGAACAAGTGATTGGACGTCTGCAAGCTGGTCAGAGCGTTCGGAACGTTGCCAGCCATTTATCAACTGCAAGAACGTTTTACTACTATTCACAGCACTGCTGACCTCCCCAGAAATGGCCGGGCGAGAGTGACCACACTGCGGCAGAACAGACACCTCTGCAGTTCCGGCGCGATCCATTTATGTGTGTCAACGAAACAGCTCAGCAGACCCATAAGGCGACACCGAAAGAAGACGACTCCGTTTGCAGCCAGGTGAACTCACGAAGTCCTGACCGTCGAACCATTGTGCTCTCCGCCATCGACAGGTCCGTTTCCAGTGAGCCACAAGACACCAGAGGCGTATTCAGGAGAGGAAGGCAAGAAAAGCGCCTTGGATGTTGGACCGATATTATACGAGGCACCAATTAAAACACTTCTATGATCATAAGGTGCACGAGGCGCCTTGCTTCCTTAACAAGCCTCTGAACTGGATCACTACATGTGAATAGTAGAGACGTGTGATTTACAGTCATGTCTGCATTGCTCATGCGGATGGACTAGTTTGAATATGGAGATGTGGAGAACGTTATTCAGACAATTGTAAAGGAAACAAGCCGGGTGGTGCGAGTGTAATGATGTGGGCAGATATTGGCTTAAATTAAGGAATTGGGCCAGTGGTCTTTCCGAGTGTCAGTCCTGGAATGGGTAATGGTGGAACAGCTCAATGCTAGATTGACCGACTGATCGTTGTGATTTGGTAGCTGAAAACGATGGCAGCAAAAGTCATTGACTGCTTAACTTGGTAAAATTTCAAGTTTAAAATCCTTTCAACGTCATTTTCAGACGTTTGGATCACAACCCTAAGATAGACCACAAACTGGAAGGACCAGCTGAAAATGGTCGGACTGAGGAGTGATAGAAAATTCCGTGAATAAACGAAATAGGTCTTTGAATGAGTGAACATTGCTAGGAGTGGTCGCGTAAGTAATTAAATAATGGACAAAAGAAAATGAAGAGAGAGATAGATAATGAATGAATGAATGTGACATACATGAAGCCGGCCGTGTACGTATTTGATATGTTCTTGACCCCGCCGCTCCAGGCTGATGACGTCTCGCCGAACCACACCGGTTTCTGGGGATGAATGTTACGTACTCCAGCCACTGCATACTTCACGAGGCGTTCAAGGTAGCCGAGTCTCCAGACCTTGAAGAAATCGGCGTACGTGGCAGTCTTGCCGTCCATATAGTAGCTGAAAGTACATGACAAAATACCTGCTGCAGCAACATACATGAAATTAGGTTGTAAAAGAGATGTTGGTATTACACACCTATAAAGCAACGTCTGGACTACAAGACAACATGATCCATGGTGACATGATCTAACAGCCCCATGAACGGTTCTGTCGGCAACTCAATGCTTGTCGTATAAGGCGACTAAAATGGGGATCTTTTGCTTTCTTTCTTACTATCGATCCTGTGTTGTCCCTTTACCTGATGTGCCTCTTGCACATCACATTGCGCTATGGCTTAAATATTGCCCCCTGCAATATAAAAATCCATTTCATTCACTCACTCACTCTGTCGGCAACTATTTCTCTGTGGTAATTAGATATTTTGAAGCTGCCCTAAACGTTGACAAATCGAAGAGTAACGCGTGCTGCTTCCTACAAACGATGCTGGTGCTGTCATCAGCTTGAGATAAGGAGCTTTGAAAGGAACAAGGCTTAGTGTAGAGATAATCTTGAGGCGATTCCCCCAAGGCGGGGGTTCTTGGGCTGTAAGTATAACTCGGTAACTCGAAGTGGCTTCAATAAATGTCAGGTATGCCGTTTCAAAGAGCGTTTTCTATCTGTTTTGCTCTGTCTCGATGTGTATAACGTAATTAAGAGTTTATATCATTTACATTCAAGTACTTACTGATGGAACGTTATGACATCAACGACGTTTGGTCCGCTGCTTCGCATGAAACTGCAAACGAAACCTTGAAAAGTATTGCGATGCCAGACAAACACAAGACGGAGATGGAAGTTTTCTTAAATATTAGCCAAAGAAAGCTACTATACAATTACATGTATGCGCATAAAAAGTCTCAGATTTATTTTGAATTGTCTGTCAATTGTTTGGCTTGAAGGACTTAAGAGTTAATTTATCTGAGTATAAAGGAGTGATTTATACTCTTGTATAAAGGCGCTCTTATATCCAGTGCTGTCTGGCCCCAGGATCAGGCTGTTTCGGTATGTAGTGTTCTGCAGGATCTGATACATACGTCTGACGTCCAGTCCTTGTTGAGTCCCAGTTAGATTCTGTTTGTTCTGCTCTGAGAAGGGAGATCATACATTTTCAGTATTTTGCGTGTAATGTGTACATGTATACTTAAAACCCAAGCCACCTTGAATGGAATATTGGTTGTAGCAAGTAACGATCTATTTTCAGCTGAAAATTTTGACTCGGTTTTACATAAATGGTGTTCTTGCTTTGTCTTCTCCCGTTGATGTCCAGCAGGGTAATAACACTGACAATCTTGGACCACTGGCAGAAGCTTGGAATCAACGAGATATTCAATTTTACTTCTCTGGTATGTTGTCTCAAGATCGAGTTTACAGCCTACTTGCTTATCTTACGGTTGACTGACTTAAGGGTCTATAGAAGTTCCACAGGCATGCATCAGGACCAGCAAGCAACAGCTGACCGGCCATCTTCTTCAGTAATAAGGCATTGGGTCGAAGGTTCAACAGAAGCCCCGATACGTTAGTGACCTTTAAAGAGTGGATCTTGTATTTTACCCACTGATCGGAACTGTCCCTGTTTTTCTTCTTTAATTCATATCTGATCTCTTGAGAACGTGACACGCAAATTCTCTGTTTGAGTATTCGGGGCTCATTCCATGTTAAATGATCTTCGAGTGACGTAACGCCACATAAAAGGCTCAATATAAAACTTTAGATGCTGTGAAACTTAGTGATGGAGAAATCTTATGTTTTATATTGAGCCTTTTATGTGACATTACGTGTGTCACTCCAAGATCACTGTACACTGAATGGACTGTCATCTTATTTTATCTGAATGCTTCAGAATATTCTATTAATTGATATTACCATTTCCGAGCTCAAATCCAGAAATGCTGTAACCCTTTCCTTCAGAATACCTCAGCAACTGCTCAGCATTAGATGGATCCCAAGTCCCATTCTTCCGATAGAGAATATTGAAAGCAAATATCAACTTGAGACCAGTCGCCTGGATGTAGTTGTTTAATCCATCCCACTGTGCACCTGACAAAATGTAAAACGTGTACTTAGTAAGTGCCGTATGGTATACTATACACAAAGTAGGGGATATTGGTGATCAAGACATAATAATGTCTTGTTTTGTGATCTTTATGGTATCCGCAAATGGAAATAAGATCATATATATTGTACTTGGGAATAAATCCAATGGTTTCTTATTACTGGTGTGACTAGGTGGTGGTCGTTATAGAGTCGAGGTTCAAATCAGAAATTTGCGTTTTGAAGCCAACGTCATCACGCCGGACAAAACAACCTGTTGGCCGGACATAAACAAATTCTTCGAGGCATGCTTCGGTTCAGTCGACCAATATACCAGCTTGACTCATCTTTCCTTATTCGAAGCCATGCTATGGACATTAGATTTTCTACATCGGAATGCTTCACTTTTGAATGAAGAGCAGAGGAATTTGAATTGTAACTAAGGGAGCAAACTACATGTACAGGGTTTGCCACAACGAACAAATTGCACAACCGTCACATCTGTGACATCCTTGAGCCAAAGTTGGTGCAGGCAAAGTGACATAATATCAGGTTAATGGTTGTACGATCTACGATTTCAATGCAAGCCTCTTTTCAATGAGCATTCCCAAATCGCTCTATATTAGCTGAACCATACATGTAGGACCCCAGTATCCTCATGCTTGACGTAAGAGCCGTCTAAAATGAATCATTTTGCTTTCTCTTTCTTACTATTGATCCTGTGTTGTCCTTTTTCCTGATGTGCATCTTGCACATCACATTGTGCTATTGCTGAAATATTGCCCCCTGCAATTTAAAACTCAATTTCAATCACTCACGATATGAGCTGGAGTACTGGCCCGCTAATCCGCCAAACTTAGCCTGGGTACCTCTTTACAGCCTCCGTGCCTCTCTTTCAGCCAGGAGATTGACACCTGGCACCGACGTGATGTGGGCTACACCGTGGTGTTATGGCTGAAAGATTGCCGCAAGCCACATTAAATCCAAACTCGCTCACGAAATATGCTTTGACTTTAACAGCTGGATCTCTTCATTGTATGGTCACCAAATCTCTTTGTCAAGCCAATGTTAAAACAGGTTACAAATACCGTTTATTGTAAATTCATGTCCTCTTTGATACCCGTGATGACGAGCCCCCTCGTGAAAGGTGACATGGTCGCCGGAAGTGCCTCCAATTCGGATATAGGCTGGTGCTAGAGCGCTGCTCAGTAATCGAAGCTTTGGAGACCTGTTCATGGAAATGTGCTCGGTCACAGAACATCAACATTTGAATTCGTTAATTACTGTAGATTAAAATGCGCTTAAATCGTATTTTTTGTATGCTCTCTGTGGTGAAATGGGGGCCTCAATTTCTCATCGTACCTGGACCTATAACAATGGCCAGCTTTGCACCAACCTGCTTATGATGCCCTGTCAAGTCCATTAGTGATATCACAGGTATAGTGTTAGAGGTTTATCCTTGCAGCAAATTACCGCAATGCTGCTATGGTCAAAGATTTCTTGTTTAAAGATGTGTGTACGCTCTCGTCAACGTTTGTGTTGGACATAGAGGTGTTGCAATCGGAGAGGATAAGTCTCCACAAATTATTTTGAAACTAATTCGGATCGTGCTACGCTGTAAACGGGTTTGAATGGGAGTGCCCTTGTCTCCCTGCAAGGTTGTTGTACCCGTGTAAAACGTTTTAATGTTTTCACCCGTCAAGACTTCTGTTGTTTGTCATGTTTCATTTGTTCTTTCTATGTGATCAATCAGTCATCAAACGTGGAACGTCTTGGAGCTTCCGTAACAATCTGTTATATTTAATATAGCTTATTGTCAAGAAAACGTGATACAATTTAAGACACCAACACTAAGACGGAAAGACAGACGAACAGACACTCACGTGAAAGGCAACCGTTTCCTGAACTCGCCGGCATCAATACAAAACCCAACAAACAGATCATCTATTCTCTGTACTGGCCTTCTAGAAGCAATAGCCACATTAACAGTAGACTCGCCATCCCCGAGATGTACACAGCACAGACTAAAGCAGAGCACAAACGTAGCTATCATCATGTAATGTCTGAATAGCTTATGCAAGTAGTGTGTCTTGTGTTAACCTTGAAGATAAGTTTTAGGTTTTTGTTTGACCTTGATAAGTAAACGAATCCATGTCAAACATTATGTTTGTACGTGATAGACCCAACACGGATACGTATGTCTGAACAGTGGTGTGGGATTCAGACATGTCTGAATTTACAAATATTTTGAGAAAAAGAAAGTAATTTATGGTTTAATTTGTCGGGACTCGAACCTTGAACCCTCTGATGCATGGACATGGCACGAATTGTGTTATCCCTTTTAAATTTCTGACAAAGAATAGTTCCAATTCGTAATTGTTACAGCGTTCAATAGCAAGCTCAGTTCTTCAACATTGATACTTACCCAGCTCAGCTATAATGAAGGGTCGGTGAAATAACCTACTTTTTATTGTCCAAAGTCATAATGATGGGTAAATATGTAACTGACTTTCACTGATAAATGTTAATTGTACATGTGAAATGAACAGAAGAAATGTGCAGTTGCATGAAAAGGCTGCGTTTGTTCGTTGCTACCCGGTGGGGCTTCCGGGGAGTGACGTGTTGTCACTTAGATAGAATAGGGCCTCAGTAACACAATGTTTGTCGTACAAGGCGACTTAAATGGGGATCTATTGCTTTCACTTTCTTACTGTCGATCCTGTGTTGTCCCTTTTCCTGATGTGCCTCTTGCACATCCCATTGCGCTATGGCTGAAATATTGCCCCCTGCAATTTAAAAACCAATTTCCTTCACTCAAACAAGTCTAATCCATATGGTCCTTTGTGAGCTGTAGAAGCAAGCCTCTTGAAGGAACCAAGAAAAAAAATTAGAATTGAAATAGCTCTAGTCTTAAATTCTGAAAGAGAACTTGATTGAAAATCACTGTCTTTAATAACTCATTCTTAAGCGTAAAGATTGCCTCATGCATTTCTTATCATTTTTGTTTTTCTGAAGCTAGTATGTCACAGTGGGGTCACTAGTCTTAGATCCCAGACTGTAGTTCAGTTTCCTTTCCACTTACCCGGTGGGGCTTCCGGAGAGTGATGTGGTGTCACTTAGATAGAATAGAATCTCAGAAATCAATTTCACTCACTCACTCACTACTGTTGTGGATAAAGTAACGTGCATGTGGTCTGTTTTTGATTTACCCCGTGGGGTTCCTCGGGGTGTCGCTCTGACACTAAGAAAAATAGGGACCCCAGTATCCTCATGCTTGATGTAAAAGCCGTCTTAAATGAGGATCTTTTGCTTTCACTTTCTTACTATTCACTCCTTTTCACTTAGTAGATGTATAGAGTGTCCAGCATGTTACATACCGGTAATGAAAATAGTCTAGATTTCTGTATATCTAGTAAAAAATTGTCATATTTGTATTTTAAAAAATCCCTTAAGACTGGGGCCGAGTCTGCGGGGTAGCTTGCATCTCAAGTACAGTTATGACTGAAAGATCGCCCGTGTACTGGAAAGCTTGTTTCAAAACAAGACCGGAATGGAGTCACAAGAAAACAGTCATCAGACTGCGCAGATATATTGCCCAAAGCAAGGTTCAGCACTGTTTCAATGACTTACCAACTCACACCAAAAAAAGAATATCTAAAATGCAAATTTGGAAGTTTTTGTCAGTTTAGGACTCCAATGATGTAATCTCTCTCCATGTACACATGTTATCTGCAGTAGCGCCATTGGTAATTGGTAAACGTGTGGATAGTTTATTTAGAAGGAGTTCATCACATGAAGGCACTTGTTTCTGGATAAGTAAGCATAGAGATTTCTTTAAAATGTTACAACCATTTTACCCTTGTTTAAAGATTATTTGCTAAAGAAAGTGACTGATTGAATCAATTCAGGCGGCAACGATGCCCTTCTAGTTTCTGCTGGTGTGGCAAATACCTTGTAAGATACTGAAGCCAATTCCAGATGCCAAAGACTGCTTTGTTCTGACATCTAACCTTTAAGTGAAACCTTTTCAGCAAAGAAAGAGTCCTTTTGTGTTGTCTGTAGTGTTGCAGCTTTGCTGGAATGTAATTCACTGCAAATTTGTAGAGAATTAATGTAAACATTTTTATATATTAAGAGGGTAAGGTTTTATGTTGTTATACAACTGTTGACAATGCAGCTGTGTACTTCAAACTGACCAATAGGGGCACAGGACGGCCGAGCGGTTAGTGCCTTGGCCCAGCTTTTACCAGCCTTCGTGGTCATTGTTCAAGTCCCGCCTGGGTGCCTCTTGTACAGCCCGAAGTGACAGGAGCCCTGACACCAACATGATGTTTGTGAGGCCATGATGTTTGTGATGGAGCTGAAAGATTGCAGAAAACTGCGTAAAACCCCAAATCACTCACTCAACTGACCAGTGTCCTACCCAAGCTAAGGCACAATCTCCTAAGATTTTGGGTCAGTTAACAGGCACCTCTCTTTCAGCCCAGAAAGAGGCAGAAACCACAACACTGACGTGGTGTTGGTGAGTCTGTGGTGATATGGCTGAAAGATTGTCGAAAACCATGTAAAACCCAATAGCAACTAGCAAGGGGTGGGG